>JXTB01000272.1:187968-210756 GCA_002914805.1 Parasponia andersonii | reverse complement strand
AATTTTTTTATATAATCTATATATGTGTGTTTATGGAGGGATAAGTTTTCTAATTTGTTTAAATTTTGAATTTAAAAATATCTAATTATCAGATAATTAGATAAATAGAAAATAAGAAACTAACTAAAGTTTTTTTTGAGATATATATATAAATTAATTAATATCTAATTAATTAATATATAAATATAAGCTTTATGTTTATTAAAAAAAAAAAGAAAAAAACTTACATTTCCTATTAAAACAATGGTTACGTTTTTTTTAAAGGTTATATATATATAGATATTAGATTAATTGATTAAATATATATATATATAAATTAAAAAAAAACTAACATTTTCTTCTAAACGTTTTATATATATATATAAATTAATTAATTTATTAAATAGTTTAATATATATATATATACATAAGAAATCCTAGAAAAATATATTACGTATTATTTTTTACGGAGTCTCTATAACCTAGAGAGAAAAAGAAGACTTGCAATCTCATGTTGAGAAAAAATTATAAGGGTGTAAAGTGTGAGTTTAACAAATTGTACGCAATGCCCACACGTTCATTTAGTTGTATTTGAGCCTTGGATAGTTAGGATCCGCTGATAGGCTACAAGAGATATTAAATCTATTCTCTTTGTTTATTCCTATTTACTATGAATTAGTACTATACACTCATATAGTCAATTGTTTTGAAAATTTTTGTGAATATTCTTAAGCTAATCTCCTGCTGCGAAAATCATTTTTAAACCCAATAATCAACCATATTGTATCACTTTTATTGATTTTTATTTTTTATTTTTTTTTACATTTATTCCTTGTTTACGAAGTTCAAATACACACAGCATGCACCCAAAAGCAAAAAAGAGAGAAGTTGGATAAAAAGATTGAGAATGCAATATCGCATAGTAAAAAGAGAGTAAAGCAAGAAAATAAAGTTAATTGTCTCATACTGCATATATATATATATTTAAAAATTAGACTTAACTAATGACCACCATTTATTATAAATTTAAGGAAAATAACACACACTATATCAAAGTTTGAACCCTGACCTCTCAAACTCACACACATATCCCTCAAATTTTGGACCAACTGAGTTAGCCCCAGTTAGCAAACATATTGTTTCAACGTGAAGCATGCTTACAAGTCATTACTATACGAGAAAATAATGACAAGAAGCAAAAGCTACTCTCTACCCGCTATCGATCGAGAACAGAAATTGTGCATTTAATTGGAACTTTTAGCATGAAAAGTTTTTATTTTAATATTGCAAATGGGCAAAATCCTACTTTGTTTTGTGTACCTCTTTAAAGAAAAATAAAAAAAAAAATATGGGTGGAGAGGGGAAGCATTATCTTGCTTATTTAAAAAGTGTGCAAAAGTAGCTAAAATATATATTGTTTCAACTAATAATTAAAAGGGTTTTGAATACCATAGAATGAGTTATTTTCTTTTTTTTTAATGGATAATTATTGTTTTATCTGCTTCATTTTGGATTTATCTATAGATCGACCATACATTCAAGAATTACATTTTTTTTTTCAAGGAAAGGAATTACAAAATGATACTATTACGTTTTTCTGACGTATTTGTAAAGATTAATTAAGGAAAAATTATCCCTGGGAAACATCTCATAAGAGATAAAATTTGTTAATTATATATGACCTGCATGTTTCTGAAATTAATTTTGAGGAATTTATTCCCAAAGAAATTTGTCAAAAGGATAAAATTGTTACTGTCTACAAATTATAAATTTGTCATTAATGATACACTCATGAAACATAAAACAAAGGGAAAAAAAAATACATAATTAACACACACACACGCACACACTCTCTCTCTCTCTCCCTCTATTTAAAAAAAAAATTGAAAAAAATGGGTGATGATACGTAGAGAAATTTCATATGAGTTGTTGGGCTGCTTAATGCCAAGCCCGAAAAGGTTATTGGACAAATTGCCCAAGCCCATAAATCTCTCATCATAGTCGGTTGAACACGGCCCATTGGCCCAATCCAAATCCAAGCACAAACTTTTCGCTCCTAGTATATTGAACTCTCTACATAAGCATCTAAACAGGTATAGGACCAGAGCAGGTATCAGATTCTAAGACTCCCCAAGCTCCGGCCGGGTCATGGAGTACGAGAACAAACTCGTACTCGCTCCTATGGTTCGCGTTGTAAGTTTTCGAACCCTCAACTGTCGTTTTACTTTTCTTTAATGTCGTTTATTTATCCCTAAATGTTTTTTTTAAATAATTTGGCAGCTGAATTTCCACTCTTACGTTTGATTAATTAATAAATTTTTTTATATAATCTATATATGTGTGTTAATTGTTGTTGATTTTGGTAGGGGACTTTACCTTTTAGATTATTAGCTGCTGAGTATGGTGCAGATATTACATATGGCGAGGAAATTATTGATCACAAGCTCCTCAAATGTGACCGCAGAGTAAATGGTAATCCCCTCCTCTTTTTACTCAAATGAGCAATTGAGATTGGCAAATGGTGCTATTTTCATACCTTAATTGAGGTGGGATTAACCAGTTCTAAATCTAGCTCCGACATATTTTGAGAGATTTTGGGTGCGTTTGGTACATAATTTCGAATCTTATTCTACGAATCTAGAGTTGGATGGATAAATCATGAAAGATGTAACTGGATTTGTAGAATAGGATTTGAATTCTATACCAAACACTAAACGCACTTTTTTTTTTTTTTTTTGAAACTTTCCTGTGTGGTACTAATGTTTATTTGTTTAGGTTGCTGAAAACAGCCTGTTAATGGAACTAAACGAAGATTGTAAAAAGGTTCTTAAGTTAGTTAATGCATACGAAGTTTTTGGGTGGAAGATTCGTGTTTATGCATAATTTTGGTACGTGCGTGATGATACATATCATAGGTTAGCTAAAGGTGGGTGTGAAATTAGCAAAATTGCTGAGTTAGAGATGAGAAAACTGGGGACTTCGATCAAAGTGACCGAACAAAATCTTTTTCCTTTAGAGTTAATTGATAAATTTTTGTGAGTCGTTAGCGGCAATGGTGGGAACAAATTAATTGGTATTTGTTGACTGATCTTTTATTTTGGGATATTACACACGCACACGCACACATCTATATACGTACATATTTTTAAATGTTAAAAAGCTTTGTTTTTTCTTCCATCTGCGGAGCATCTTGGGTCCATTGATTTTGTGGAGAAGAAGACAGAAAGTGTTGTTTTCAGAACTTGCAATGATGAAGGAAATCATGTAGTGTTTCAGATTGGCACTTCTGATGCTGTAAGGGCTCTTGCTGCTGCACAGATGGTGTAAGCTGTTTGTTACTTATGATTTTCTCCTCCATCTATGGAGTTAAATCCATTTACTTTGAGCTTCTGTTCTTGAATCTTTTATCTGTTCCTTCATCTTTTCCTTTGTAATCTACTAATTTATGTTAACATGCAAAAACATCAACATATTGAATTGAATGGGAGACTCGTTTAATCGGTCAATATATTCAGTTCATTCATTGGAATTCTTGTTTCGGGTTAACTACAAAAAATGCCCTAAACTATGGCCTTTTTGCAGTTTTAATCTAATCTTTTGATTTGTGCAAGATTATAACTCCACAATTTAAATTTTTCCAACTGTGTAGCCTTTGTCGATATGACCAATTTATGCTCGTGAAAGACAAAATTGCCGCTCATTAAACATGTAATCCGATTTTAAACAAAAAAAGTAGTTGAAAATAAATTGTGGTCAATATCTGGACAGAAGGTACACAATTGAGGAAATTTTGAATATGGAGGTATAGTTTTGCACAAGCTGAAAGATAGGTTAAAACTGCATAAAGGCTATGTTCAGCGTATTTTGTTCGGAGTTAACCCTCTTATTTCATACACGGCTTGTTTTCAGTTAATGCGTAGCAGAGTGACTTCCAAGAAACTTGTGCTGTTCTGTAATTTCCTCACATGTTCCAACCTGATATGATTATTGATGCCCTTGTTTGGAGAAAACATCTTTGTGTAAAGCACTTAAGTTTGCCTCCTTGCCCATCTAAGCAGTGATTGAACTGTTGTGGACTTTTTGTTTTAGGTGTAAAGATGTTGCAGCTATAGATATTAATATGGGTTGCCCTAAGGCATTTTCTGTGAGTGGGGGAATGGGCGCAGCACTGTTGTCTAAACCAGATCTTATTCATGATGTGTGTATTGCTCATTCTTCCCTTTTCATGTTTTGATCCTCCTTTTTTTTTTTTTTTTAAATTATTTTTCCCCCCTTTAACAGTTCTTTCCTTTTCATCTTAGTAACAGGGTTTTTGCAACTAATTCCTGTCACATTACATTTCTCTAATTACAGATATTAACAACCTTAAAGAGGAACTTGAACATGCCGGTAACATGTAAGATTCGATTACTAAAGTCATCTCAGGATACTGTGGAACTAGCTAGGCGAATAGAAAAAACTGGTGTTTCTGCTCTTGCTGTCCATGGAAGGTAATTTCTAATATGCGATGATGGTGGTAATTTCCTCTATGAGATGCATGTCAATGCTATCTTTGTTTGTTAATGGAAATCAATGCTCTCTGTCACTTCATGGCAATAGTAAAAAGGATTCTCTGAGAAAGCAAGTTTATTATCAGAGAGGGTGTTAGGGAGGTAGCACATTGTGATTGAAATGAACAGAATTGACACGATATAGGGGGTTCTATAAGTTTTGTTATGTTCAATGCATAATATGTACATTAACCTAGAAGTTCAGAACCTGAAGAATGGAAGGATCCACGGGGATATGAAATTAAAGGGATAATGGACCATATTTTCTTTTCATGTTTAATTATAAAAGAGGAAATTTCATGCTGCTGGATTCTTACGTATGTGACAGTTCTATGACTCCCACTCTTTTTCTGTCTTTCTCATGCTAATGTTTTCCCTTAATTGCATGTACACACTTGTTTACATGCATCCCTGTTAACAACATGCAGGAAAGTTGAAGATAGGCCAAGAGATCCAGCTAAGTGGGCTGAGATTGCTGATGTTGTGGCATCACTATCCATTCCTGTTATAGCAAATGGTGACGTCTTTGAGTACGACGATTTTCAGCGCATCAAAGTTGCTACAGGTACCTCTTTAGGACATTTTGTAATATCTCAAGTTTAGACTCTTTTTTGGCGTACAGGGCAGTCTATAGTGAGGCCTTTCTTTGTACAAGATCCTAAAGCCCATCTGATACATCAGTACACTTTTTCTTGAGCTTGATAATTAATGTTTCATATAATTTGAAAACTATAACTTTATTCTTCAAGGTGCCTCATCGGTGATGGTTGCTAGAGGAGCTCTCTGGAATGCTTCAATTTTCTCCCCGCACGGAAAATTACCCGGGGAAGATGTGAAAAGAGAATATGTTAGAAAGGTAAGTTCCTCCAATTCAGAAGGCTCCACATCATTTGTTAAAACTTGTACAACACTAGGTTGGCCTTCCTCAATTTGCATAGTAGAATTTTCTTTTTATTGTCATTCAATAGAAATCATTCACAAATTTGCATTTCATCGATCGATTATTGTCGATATGATTTTGATCCTGCTTTGGATTTGATATTTAATGTGATCAATTGGAGTTTAAACATGCTGAATCATTTACTGACATTTTTTCCCCAGAGCATCTTATGGGATAATGACATCAAAAGCACAAAGCACACTCTAAAGGAAATGATAGTGCATTATTCTTGTCTTGAGCTCCCTGAGGGGAAGGGTGTGATTAAATCAGATTCCTTGGCTGATCTAGCGTAAGTTAAATTTAATTAAGATTACTGCTCCTGCTTCTCTAATCTAATGACATGTTTTATTTCTATCTAAACCATATTTTCACATTTTGCTTATTTCATGCTTGACACAGATCGGGTAAACTTTCATGAAAATTTGAACTAGCTGTTTTTGTTCCCTTTTCCTGTTCTGATTATGTTTTCTTTCTTTCTCTTCAGACGACTTTATGGAGAGGAGAAATATTTTGAGTTTGTGATGAAAAACCGATACCTGGCCAATGGAAGTAGATAGATAATTTTGTATGGTTTTATGTGAACGTTGTCTATCATCTCTAATTCCTGATGAGGGCAACCGAGTGAGTATGCAGTGAATGAAGCGGAAAAAGCCCTTCTCCAATGTATGTACTGTTTAATTAAGACACTGAGTGAGCGACTTTTCTGTCAAATTCAGCAAGCTGAGTCGACTGGGAGCTGACTCCGCGTCGTCGAAACCGAATTCTGTAGCTTAAACATTTCTTGAATTATTCCCTACTTGGTATTGTTATGATTGCAATGTAGCTTGACAGATCTTCCAATTCTTTGAACTTAAATAAAGGGGAAACCATACTATGAAGGTCGGTAGTTGTGAATTCATCATCTCCTTTAGTAATCTGAAACAAGTTGAAACCCATGTCGTTTGATGTTAGGGGTAGATTATTGATGACATGTTTGTCAAATGACACTCGTTTCCTTTCTCCGGACAATATGGTACACTAGTGCTAACATGTCTTTATAAGAAATTGATTAGAAGCTATCAATAATTAGAGTATTTATAAGAAATGGTCTCTCTCTCTTTTTTTTTTTTTTTACTGTTTCAGATCAATTTGAAAAATGACAGCGTTTTACATCTATTTGATAAATGACCATTTTTTCAGTTGATCTACATTTTATAGAATAAATCAATATATTTTGATATACTAAATACGTCATTTTAAAATAATTTTCAAAGTTTGATCATTTTTAACCTCATTTTGCAAACTATGATCCAAAGACAATAATTATAAATATTGTCAATTGTTGTAGCTGCCTATTCAGTATTCCTCATATTAGAAAACTTATCAGTTAGTTTTTTTTTTTTTTTTGGAAAGCACTTATCAGTTAATTTAGGACATGGTCAAAATTTTGATAAATTATTTGGTGCATGCATCCACTCAATTCAGATGCTATAGTGTAGGGGTGTCCGCGATGTCGGCTGTGAATAGGGGAAGAAAAAATTAAATTAAATTAAGTGTATCACATGCATTTAAAGTCAAACTTCAAAATACTCTACCAAAACATGATAATTATTAACATATGCAAAAAAAAAAAAAAAAAATCTGAAATCCCCTAATTATACCGCCACTAGTTGTTTCTTAGTTACAAAACGACAGTTTTTCTCAAAACTAAGCAATGGTCGTCTGCTGACTCCCATCTCAAACGATTGTCGTTTTTCGAACATTAAAATGGCCCTATATTGTTGTTTAGAACAAAACACCAAACTACACGTCATGACAGTGAGTGTTTTCCAAATTCATGTTTACGTCCCAAACCGCAGATTATGCTGCAGAGAGCAGAACGACGAGCTGTTTTCAAGCTGAAAACGACGTATCATTTTTTCGCATAAATATAAACATATAGTGGACCCTTAGTCGAGATAAAACGACAAGTCGTTTCCTAACTAGAAAGAAACGACAATGCTTCGTTATAAATTTCCATAATTAGATGATCTCACCCTCTTCCTTCCCACATTCGACCAAAGCGAGTGCCTGTCCTGATTAATAGGGCCCATCTTCTTTTAGACCGACAAAGTTGACGGTCCAGATTTATTAATTCACCACCAAAAAATCTGTACCCAATCGTCCCCTCTCGAAAACAGACATGGGAATATTAAATTTTTTTTTTTTTCTAGGGAAAAAAAAAAGAAAAAGAAAAAGAAGAAGAAATGGATATATATATATATATAGAAATTGCCAAAATTGCCGAAATTTCTTCTTACACAACAAATTAAACACACAAATCTCAGATTGTTTTGGTTGCTACTTGCCCCCTTTACTTCCATTTCCCACTACCTAGGTTCATCTCTCTCTCTCTCTCTCTCTGTGTATATAGATATTGATGTATGTATATGTATGTAAGTTTGATCTGAAGTTAGTGGTGTATGTTCTGGAAGTATCTACATGGGATTTAATTATTTGAGGTTGTTTGCGTGGTTGTGTTTGAAGTTCATGGTATAGTGTTTCTGTATCCATGGCTGAATTTGAAAGAAGATTTGATTACTCACCTGCTTGAATCATTGGTTTGCTATCTGTTATATGTATATAATGATATCCGTAATTTTTGTAAGCATAGAATTTGTTTAATTTTTCTATTGTCCCAGTTCGAGTTGAATGTCATTTATTTATTTTGGGGGGGGGGAGGGTGGCCAGATTGGCTTCTGGATCTTGAAAAGAATAAAGGGTTCACTTCTTGATATTAGATAACTGCTATAATTTTTATTTTTATTGGGTGGTTATTTGGGGTTACTTTATTGTGCCCCAAATAGACCAATCGTTCAAATTTGGTATTTCTTGGTATTTTAATATTGGGGACTATTTATTTAAAGTCAACAAACAAAAACCAGGAAGAATCTTGTCCCAGTGTCCAAGTAGAGCATTTTACTTTAGGGAAATCTTGAGCATGTTTAAGGTTTTTGCTTTTCTGATGTTAAATGATTCGAACTTGTTTAGATTTTGTTTCCTATTCTTAAATGTTCAAGCTGGTATTTGTAGCAGGATAGAAATATAATAAGGGTATAAAGTTACAACGTTTTAAAAATGTTTTCCAATAGGTTGAGTGGCATTTCATTGCAAGTTGCAACTACTGTGTGCTTTTATTGCTTTCTAGATGTCCGTTGATTGCCTTGTAAATTCATGTCCTGGTGGTCTAAATTCTGATTTGAAAGTATTTTTCGGTTGTACCTTTGGACATAATATCAGTAAACTACTGAGAGATCTGTAAGGACGGGTTCGGTAATACTAGTCGAGTTAGTTCTGTAATACCTATGTCGATGGTACCTTCTAGTCAGGTTTTTTTTTTGGCTAAACTCTAGTCAAGTCAGATGGCTATATACTTTTTGGACTGGATTGAGAAGCTAGATTTCACACTGGCATTGCCGTTTTAGTTTTCTGAATGCAAAATGTATAAGCATCTGTGGGTTGATTTTTCCGAACTTTTTTGCTAACTTATTATGTTCACTTGATGTAATCACTGATGTTATTTATATTCCCTTATCAGTGAATATCTTCTCACTTCTTTGTGAGTAATGGTAGTTCCATGCCTTTATTGATGAATACTTGCTCCCACATATTGATTATAACGTTTTACTTCTCATAATCTTTGCAGTCTTTGTTGACAACTATGATTTACAATAAATATCACGTCAATTTTTAAGCTGAAATACCTTTGTTTTGGTTGTAATGTTAATTTTTCATTTATGCGGCATAGAGCTGACACGTTCACGCGTGAATGTTGGAGGCTTTCAGATATGTTTCTTGAGTGACAAAGTTAATTCCAACAATGAAATTTTAACTCAGGTTTTTTTTGTTATTCTGCAGCTGCTTTGATCCATACACCGACACAGTTTGCATATTGTTAATGGGGCTGACAACGATTAAAGATGCATTTGATCGTGTTACAAAGAAGCAGAAACTATCCTGCTCTAAAACTCAAGAAGTTATTGATCAGATTGACCAAGAATTAGAACAGGTATTACAAACTCTACAGTCAGCCAGTGATCTCGACTCCCAACTTGATTATCGGTCTGTTCTTGCTGAACTTAAAACCAAGTTAAAAGATATGGCCCCACTCAGTCAGCTCGAAAGCACACAGAAAGAAGTGAATATTGCAGCGAGCAAGTATCCAAAGCTCCTTGAGAAATCCTTCAATCCGGATATATCAAAGGCCTATAGAAACATTGAA
The DNA here is from genome assembly GCA_002914805.1 of Parasponia andersonii. Lineage (NCBI taxonomy): Eukaryota > Viridiplantae > Streptophyta > Magnoliopsida > Rosales > Cannabaceae > Trema > Trema andersonii. Next base: position 201,047 of record JXTB01000272.1, on the reverse strand, counting down.
TTTGATTCACACACAGTTAATGAGGTAATAGCCAGCCATTTCTACAGGCGGGGCCTATTTGAAATTGGTGACTCTTTTATGAAAGAGACCCAGGAACCGGAATCTGCATGTGCAATGAAATTACTATTCCAGGAAATGTTTCAGATACTTGAAGCCATGAGAAAGCAGAATCTAGAGCTGGCACTGAACTGGGCTGCTACCAACTCTGATAAACTCAAGGAAAATGGGTCAGACCTACTGCTGAAACTTCACAGCCTGCAATTTGTGGAAATACTGCAAAAGCAAAGCAGAGACGAAGCTCTCAAGTATGCTAGAACTCACCTTTCTTTGTTTGCTTCTGACCATATGCCTGAAATTCAAAAGCTTGTAATCTGTATTTTGTGGACTGGAAAACTTGATCGCTCACCATATGCACAGTTATTATCGCCAACCAATTGGGACAAGGTGGCTGAGGAGCTAACCAGGCAGTTCTGCAATATTCAGGGGCAATCTTATGAAAGTCCATTGAGTGTAACAATAGCAGCAGGGACCCAGGGGTTGCCCCCTCTTCTGAAGTTCATGAACGTAATGTTAGGCAAGAAGCAGGAATGGCAGTCCATGAAGCAGTTGCCTGTGCCAGTCGAGCTAGACAAGGAGTTTCAGTTCCATTCCATATTTGTATGTCCAGTGTCTAAGGAGCAGTCAACTGAAGAAAACCCGCCAATGTTGATGTCATGTGGCCATGTGCTTTGCAAGCAGTCTATCATGAAGATGTCAAAGAACAGCACAAGATCTTTCAAGTGCCCGTACTGTCCGTCTGATATCGATTCAACAAACTGTAGGCAGCTGTATTTCTGAGGCATGCCGCAAATTGTAGAAGTTGTTCTTTCTCGTTCTGTTTCATGAACTGGGTTAAACTTGTAGTAGTAGAAACTAGTTCTGTCGTGTGGCCTTGGTAGCAGAAGCTGGTGTCTTCTGTCGTCTGTTGTACTTCTGATGTACTTCCGATTGAACCATTTGTTGTAAATAGTAATTCTTTCCCTTTTTCTTTAGAATAAATAGTAATTCTTTCTAATCGCTGCCAATGTAACAATGAAAGGCGATTTCAGCTCCTCGAAGACCAACTTCAGTGGGAGACGGGGGTAAAACAGAAGCTTGCTAGGGCCTTGGTCCTCCCTCGACATCCATCAACTCTTTTTCAAGGTGAATGGATCCTATATGGAAAATGGAGTTTAAGCGAGTCAAAAACTATCTACTTGTTGATGTACCATTCCTTTTTTGTTTATGGTTATTATGTTGGGTGATCTATCCCATTTACAAAAATTTCAAACATGTTTCAGTTCACTTTGGTTGCAATGATTTTGGTTCAGAATTTCTGGAGTGTTTTTAACTGTTTTTTGAGCAATAACTTGAGGGTGGAAAATACCCAAAACTTGGAAAATATACCTCGTTCAATGCATCGTAGGGAAATATGTTTTCTGGACCCAAAATGTGTTGAGAAATATCAAAGATCGTTGCTCGGGGTCATTTTGATCTTTCCAAGTCCACAAAAAACATATTTTATAGAGAGACAATTATCAGGTTAGACGTATTACGAGGCATAATTGAATAGAGTTTCTCTTGGCTCAGCTCTTACTATGAATTGTGAAGTGAAGCCTGAAGATAAGCAGTGGCCCTTGGCTTTGGGTAGGCTTCGAAGCCTTAAGGCCGTCTGGATAAAGGGCTACTACTCTTTACAGTGGGCTCTTTGAGGGTCTTGCTTGGGGTCCTTGTGTGGCCTTGGACGGTACAGGGCTGCTACTATTTACTGTCGGCTTTGGGTCTTGAGTTCTAATCCAATTATTAGGTTTTACGTAAATCTTCAATCCAGGCCCTCCAAAGAGGCCTGATTAGTGGCTATTTTTCTAAATTATGTTCACATTCTTCTTCTTCTTCTTTTTTTTTTTTAACCCTTCCCGAGTATCCTCCATGATAAGGTAGTTTGACTTCCGAACTTTATTATATGTTTTCATTGGTCTTGTGTATCTTAACAATCCGAAAAGACTATCCTCAATAGTTCACTGTGCACTATTTCTTGTTTTCACGTGCTCTAAAAACTCTCCATCTTATTTGGAATCTCTTTTTTTTTTTTACCTCTTTTCCTTTTTGGTAAGCAGTTGGTAACTATTGGATTCCTAAACAATGTCGCACACTAAGGAGACTTGGCTATCCCCACAAATGTATAATCATAACATGTTGGTTTGAGTTATATAGTATTTCTAGATCATTAGATTAAAAAAGAATAAGGTTGAGGACTTTATTATTGGGATGCAAAAATGAATAATATAGAAACAAATGGAATGATTCTTTAAAAGATGCACATTGGAAAAGCAGTCATTGAAAAAAAAAAAAAAAAAGAAAAGAAAGGTAAACACTCATGAACAGCACCAAAAGCTTTTTAAAGTGTGCGCAATTTAAGGAAATAAGTAGAACCCTCAAAAGTGTGTACTAAAAGTCTAAAGAGGTTCCCCTGATCAGAACTATGGAAGAGTCTCACAGCCAAAACCTTTTTCAAGCTCAAGTTAATGTCACCTCTCTCCTCTTTTCTCTTCTCTGTTTTCACGTAGATTTAGGCTTGAAAAGGCCTTGACACCTCTTGTTTTCCTTATCCCTTGCAAACTTCTAACTAAAGTCATGCTAACTTAAAGATTTCACAGAAAATAGGACTCTCATGTGTACATGAAAGAAATGAAGTGGTCCATAGTTCTAACCATGTGATTAGTCTTTAGCTACATATTTTTCTCCCCCACAAATAATAATAATAATAAAGTCTTTGAGAATCGGATCAAAATGATGGGGGTTGAAGGATTTATTCCTAGTGGAGCAATTTGGCCACATATAAGTTCAAGGATTTAGTCTATACAGTTCAAGATATTAGTGGAGTTGGCTAAACCAAAAACTTTATGTTATATAAAACTGAAGATAAAAAGTGGGGAGGGGTGTTAGATATAGAAGGCCTTTATTATTATCTAGAAAAACCAAGAAAAGGAAACAAAGAAGAATGGAAGATTTGAATGATTGATGAACTGGGGACATATAAAATAGCACATCAGTTCACAAACTTGGATATGTGATGTTGAGTTGTTGTCAAGTTGGAAGTCATCGTAATGTTGATCAAATTAGAATAAAGTATGACATCCTAACTAATGGATAGATATATGGTTTTTTTTTTCTCTTTTTTTTTTTGTGAATATATATTAAAAGAATTTAATACCCATGTCTTTATTTGGGTTTTAGTGTATAAAACAAAGATGACGTAGGCCTGCCCCTCACAACAAAAGCAAATACCATGAGCAAAAAGGAAAATAAAATCTTTAACAATATATGTTCATGCATCCCCTTCGATATAACTATCATCACCCCTCCATTTCCATTATGACAGTTGTGAGAAACTTATGAATACAAAATCAAGCTTATCTTGTTAAATTATGACAAAGGGACAAAATGTGGGATGCATCTCTTTCACACACACAATCACATGATTGCTCACCCTATTTTATTTTCTTTTTAAGCTTCCGTTTTTGTACCGACAATGGTAAAAAATCTTACTAGTGCTTAACACATGAGACGCACAAAAAGCTAAACATACAAATAATAATAAAAAAGGATCAAACTCTAATGGGTATATAAGTGTGTAAGTATACATTTATTATTTACACATAATGCACATACAAACACTGCCTATTTCTTAAATGAAATTCTTTTTGTGCTCTATGGGAATCCAATTATAGTATTAACAAAAACAAAGAATAACTCATTTGTACTGACTACGATTTGGACAAAATCCTCAAATCAATAACTCGTAAACATTCAGAACTGGGTAAAAAAAGAAGGAAAAAAAAAAGTGAGATATTTTAAATAAGCATTTGGTACTATTCTGCGTCTGTATTACAATCAAAACCCCACTTTGTCTTCGTACCCACCAAAACCACTAACAGCTCATACAAACATACAAAAAACCAAACCATTCATCCTCTGTTTTCTTCAGCTAAATTCCATAGTAATTAAAAATATTGATTAGACCCAACAACCACATAACAAAAATGAACGATATAATTGTAATTTTTTAAGCACAAAGAAACAAATGTACCCTCCATTCCTTGCTCCCAATTATTATTATTATTTTTTAACCCTTACCCAAGTTTTCTCATATATATTAATGGATAAGTTTGTTTGGTTCTTAGGAAAATAAAATAAGAAAAAAAGAAAGAAAATAAGAGAAAAGGGTAACAGAGACAAATCAAAATGAGAGCCATACTCCTCAATCAGTCGATGTAGGGTACGACTATCTTTAACTCTCACTATCCGATCCTTTCCACTGCAGAAAAGGGCCTAGACGTCGGGTACCGATTGTCGCTATTATGGGCCTGGCCCACCATCTCAAACTCCAATCATTGTTTTTTCGCTTTAAATATTTATTAATTAGTTTTTTTCATTACGTATTCAAATATATTCTTTTGTATTACAAAATATTTTTAAAAAATTAATAAAAATCTAAAATCTAGCGTTTTCAAAGCCGTGCAAGTCGCTAACTCTGTTCATGGACTTCCTCATAATAGCCACTTTAGCCAATCTCTCAGCGGCGCGCCAAGCCGAAGTCGGCGTAAGCGGCTCAGGCTTGTCTTCCATCCTGTTATTAACATCGCGCCGGTTACTACTCCTCTGTTGATGTTGATGCTGATGCAGCCTAAGCCGGCTCAGCTCCGAAAGCTCCGCTTCCAAGCCGCGCAAGTACTCCTCAGCCAAAGCTGAGCTGGACTGGATGAGCAAAGCCCGAGCCGACGAGAGCAAATGATGAGCACCAGATAGGTCGTTACGCTCCGCCAGCCGCCGAGACTCCGCCACCGCTCGCGTCGCCACGTGGAGGTTCCTCAACCGTTTGATGCCTGGGGACGAAGATCGTGCGGCCTGGGGACGAGGTAGGGGCAAAGCCTGTTCTCTAGAGTAGACGAGCTCCATCGACGAAGGTTCCCTGTAGGAGGATCGTACGGACAATACGTGTTGGTGGCGGCGGTGGGACCCACTGGATGAGGAGGGGGCCTTCAGCTCTACCAGCAGCTCCCTCTCTTCCTCCGCGTACAGGTCTCCTAACCGGACCGAACCGTACCCCAGCGCCGCCGGCCGACTGGTCAGCGAGTACACGGCGGTGATCTCCGCCGGAGCCGAGCCGGAGAGGAAATCTAGCTGTAGGCGGAGATCGGAGACCACCACGCTGAGCAACCCGCCGACGCACCTGGCGAACGCGTCCTCCGAGTACGGATCCCCGAATCCAACGGCGTGGACGGGGACTTCGAGGCCGGAAGAGAAGCGCGTGGATGACACTGCGACGGCGGAGGGAGAGTGGTGGTGGTCGCTGTCCGAGAGGAGCATGATGGCAGCGGCGGGGTTCTTCTCGCGCCGGTCTTCCAGCACCTTCGCGGCCTTCTTGAGCGCGTCGCTCACGGACATCCCCTGGCCAACGGTTCCGAGTGCGTCGACGATCCGGCGCGCAGATCGCCGGCCGGCGGTGGTCATTCTCTTTAGGTGGAGCAGCCTCTTCGAGGTGCCGGAGAAGGCGACGACGGAGAGACGGTCGGCGGAGCCTAGGGAGGAGATCACGAGGCGCATGGCGCGCTTCAGCATTTGGATTTTGGCGCCGCTCATGCTCGAGCTGACGTCAACCACCGTCACCAAATCGATCGGGGCCCGCCGCGCCGGGTTCAGAATCGACGACGTCGTCTTCCTAATCAGCGGCGGCGCTTTGACTCTCAACACCACCACGTAACTCTCGTAGCTCCTCCCCGCTGCCACAATCGCCGCCTCCGGAAGGAGCCTCACCTCCACATTCCCAGTAATCCGATCACCATCATCAACCAAACGAGGACTAGTATTAGCACAAGTACGAGATGGGTTATTGACGAAGAAGCCTTGGAACTCCGTAACGGCGTTTTCGTCTCTTTCGTCTTCGTCGGTTTCGGGAATGGGATTGAATCGAGTGCCCGAGGTCGGGGACATCAGAGGCTCGTCGTCGTCGTAGACTCGCAACGACTTCGTCTTGACGTCTTTGAGCTTCGAGGGGTAGTCGGCACCAGTGGTCTTGGTCGTGGCTCCGTGGAGGTAGTTCTGGGTATGGTGGATGGATAACAGAGGGAGCTCCTTCCAGCTGGTACTGCAAACGGGACAAACCAGGATTTGGTTCTTCTTGACGTGAGAGGCAATGCAAGGAAAGTGAAACGAGTGAGAACACTCCGCCGTGAAAATGGCGGTTCCTTGTCCAGCTTTCACGCTCTGTAAGCAGATTCCACACCTGGTCTGCAACCCAACCAAAAAAAACAAAAAATGGTCAGCTATAGAGATTCAGGAAGGAATAATAGTCATGGGTTTTGTACGGAAATGAGAAAAAGGATAAAAGATGTTTACTTTAGAGAGTCGTAAGGTGGATTTGAGGAGTGAGAAGCTAGATGGTGATTTGGGTGAAGATGGGTTTGAGAGAGTGAATAATCTGGGGCTGTTGTTGTTCTTTTTTGGGGTTGAAGAGACGTTGCAATGGAGTTTCGGGCTATTGGGTACGGAGGAATTTGGGGTGGTGGCGGCGGTGACGGTGGTTCGGCACCGGAGACTTGGGCTAGATACAGGCTGAGACTGCAAGCGAGGCGTTGATGGGTTTGAGAAGAATCCAAATTTGGAGCTTATTTTGGGGCTGCGGTGGGTGGTGGTGCTCCCATCATCGCAATGCTGCTGCTGTTTTTCTGTCAAGACTTTGGGTTCTCTGTCTTTGGAAATGGAAGTGCAGAAAGCCCTTCTCCAACCAGTCACCATTTTTTTCTCTCTTTCTCTTTCTCTTTCTCCTTCTCTTCAAAATATCACTCTCTTTTTATCTGTAATGAAAAAATAAAAAAATAATAATAAAAAAGAAACTCGAATTGGGCATAAAAAAATAATAATAAAAAAGAAACTCGAATTGGGCAAGAGAGCAAATGTAGGAAAGACAAGTGGGTAGGAGAGCAAAATGCACGAAAGAAGAATCGAAGAAGAAGACGATGGAATTGGAACGGAAATGAGAATGGAAAAAAGGAGTTTTTATTTAAAAGGACAAAAAGAGTGGTTAACTACTACTACTACTAACACTCTTTCCATCCTTCTCTTTCCCCTGTTTCTTTCTTCCAAACTCCTCAAACGAAAAAAAAAAAAAAAAAACACCTCAATATTTCTGCCAAAATTCAATACCCTCTATCTCTAGTCTCTATCTTTTCCTTCTCTGTGCGGCTCTTCGGGATATGACCATGTGAGATCTATCTAGGCAAAATAGAAATATAAGAATTCTCGAGAGACTCTCTTTTATTATATTATATATTCTTTTTATTTTAAATCTTTTTTGGCCTTTTACAATGACAATATGTCAATGTAAGCTTTTTTTTTGGGGGGGGGGGGTAAACTTGTATATGTAAGCTTTAAAAAGGTGAACTTGAACTTAGAGGTATTTGGATTAACACTTGGAGTGGTGGTGACCGGCAGGTGGAGGTTTTGTCACTACTGTAACAAGTCAACGGGGCCGGTTCTTGAAATTTGGGTGTATCAGTCACTGTCCCATTCCCACGTTATGGACACCGACCCTTTCTTTCTCTCTCTATATTTTGCATAGAGATCTAAAACTCTCCCCCTTGGTACCCTTGTTAAGGGCTCTTTTTGGATTCACCCTTTAGCCTTACTCTTTCTCCAGCTTGCCTTTTCCTCACAAAACAGATAGCCCTTGAACCTTTTTTTTTTAATTATTTTTTCTTTTATTTAATACTTTGACTTATATGCATGAATTGCTAAGGACAAAGAGTGGTAGTTTCAAGGCTGTGTTCATGGTTCTAATCTGACCCAATACTGTGATTGATCCTTCTGATCCTGTCCGTTCATAGTAGGGTCCATTTCTGTTTTGTTAAATGTGAAATTAATGAGGGGTGGGATACTTGAGATTAGTATTGGGCAATTTTAATGGCCTATTTCCCTGTTTGGGTACTTACGGTGATACTATCTTTATTACATACACTTAACTTTTAGGTTAATCTAATTATTCTTATTATTATTGGTGTTTCATTTATTGCATATAATAACTGCCATAATAAGATTTCTCTTACGTCAATCCCTAGAAAATCCAGAAATCGGTGTATAGGAACAGCTAACCAACAATCGAGTTCTCAGGATAGGTATTAGGTAACAGGGTCTATAGCTCAGTTCTTTCTCAGTTCCAACGTTTATCATTTGTTATTTTACTCCCCCCCCCCCCCCCAAAAAAAAATAACGATAATAATAATTGATTGGTCAAAGAAAGCTGACATTTTTTACACTTGAGTTGGTAGGAAGAGAATCCTTTCAAAGTTCAAACGAATATGTTTAATGAAATTCCAATTCTGAATTTCCTCCAATTTCATGAAATTCTTAAAAAAAAATTCAAAGTGGAATATCTTTTGTTTTAGACAGTGAATGAGTTGGCAAATAAGTTTCTTTTATTTGCCTTTTTCTTTGTTTTTGCTCTTCTGTTTTAATGCTCTTATTTTTCGAAAGTCTTTTTCGCATGGGTTGATTTCATAATTGGATGAAAATGGCTAGTACTTGAGTCTTTGTTCGACTACACAAAATTCTATTATAATCTTATCCATGATTCACGATTTGATTTCTGTAGATTTTTAGCCAAAAATACATGAAAAATAAAAATAAAAGAAAATGTATCCATTTAGGAATACCTAAATACCACAGTACTATTCTATGATGGAATTCGTCGCTTATACACGTCAACTTTTTGAGTGCGTGTCTACTTAGCAATTTGAAAAACACTTTATGAGTCCCTCAATTAATTATAAGCAATATCTGAGATATTTAAGACTTTTGACACATTTGGAAGGAGAACACTATCCTATAAGCAAAAAATACAAATTAATCTCATTATGAAATCTGGAGCTCCATGGTCACACTCCATTAGATTAGTTTTTTAAGTTTTCTAGAAGTGCTTAAGAAACAAAAAAATACGAGAGAGTAAGACTTTAGGTAAATTTATGCTTTTGGTAATCTACAATATTCACTATTCTATGCTCTATTTTACAAATTTTTTAAAATATTATTTTAAAGCACGTATAATTTATAATTTATCAAATACTTAAATATTATTTTAACAACAATAATAATTTTATAGATTTAATTCATTAAATATTAAGACTTTTTGCTTACAGCACGATTAAAACTCGGCTAGAGCGTCGCATAATAATACCAAACTTTCCCTAAAGTTTAAGGGACTAGCATATAAAATGTTTTATTTTTCCAAAAATTATATATATCGTTATTTAATGAATTTTTCTTTACAATTATCCTGAGGAACAAAAGTGAGTGCTTGGATAATAATTGCCTTTATGTCTGGGCCATTAAGTTAACGTTCACAAGAAATCGTGAGATGCCCCTCTCGATTTATTTATTAGTTTATTATTAATAAGTAATAGAATAGGCTGAATTGAATAGCCCCTCTTGATCTTTAGCTAAAGCATAAATGGAAATTAGAGATTGACCTCGATATGCATGTCCATGGACAATATCTTTACATATTGGATAAGCCGTAGGCGTGATGCTCAATTGGTCAATACTCAAACTAAGTAGTCGTTTTCATAAAAATAAATAAATAACAATTAATTAGAAAGATCAATAGTTCTGCAGAAATTTAATGTAGAAAGTCTTCGTTTTTATTATTAATGGTCTTTACCTAAAATGTGGGAACAATAAAAAAGTGACTCTGTCCTTTTTAAGGGTTAACAGCCATATTTAAGTATAGTGCGTCATGCCAAAAGGAAAAAAAAAAAAAAAAAAAAGGTGATGGTAACATAACTATATAAATTTCAAATAAAAGTAGTAACTTCTTTTGATACTTTTGCTACTGTGTTGACGGTTCATTGATTTATGGAGAAAAATTGCTTTCATGGATTTATGTTGTAAATTATAAAAAAAAAAAGTAGGAAATTAAAATTTGTCTTTGGGTTGTCTTTAACGGGGAAATAAAAAGGAAACTTATAATAATAAATAATTAGAAATTATCATAAAAATACAAAAATAGCAAAATAGTATTTTTCGTGGGTAGTAAAAAAATGAATTAAAAATAAAAAATTACGAAATTTTACAAAAATAATTATTTTTTGAAATGAGGACTTTGACGGCATAATTCGTGTATTGCAATGCAGGACCTATAATTTATTATATTTCTCAAGCTGCTCAAAAGGGGCAACAACCAACAGGGCAGTGCTCTCGCTGTCTCTCTCTCTCTCTCTCTCTCTCTCCTTCTTGATTTGACAATTGACAGTTTTAACCCTGGAGTTATACCGTTCAGTCTCTCTCTCTCTCTTACTCTACTCACGTGCCCTCCCCTACCTTGAAAACTTTAACGGCGTTAGGTTCGCCTCTCCATCGGGAATATCAAAACCGGGGGACATGACATAATAGTCAACTCCGTCTGAACTTGACTGTACGGTCATGATTATTAAACCTAGCGGTGAAATGTAATTCTCCATGGTTCAATTACCAATCAGTGTCAAATAATTGAAGTTTTAACCTCGTTAATTGAGTCCAAAATTCTGTTTTATTTATTTATTTTCGTTTTTTACTGATTGGGGGTTTTTCTTTTTTCTTCTCTCTCGCGGTTGGCTATGTCGTTTTTCTATTTTTCCGAGCAAAAATTATAACCAGGCTATGTCGTTTATATTTTCTTATTAAGGACATAGCCGGTTACCGGTTGTATATTAATTTTTATTTTCTCGAGTTGATATATAAATATATTTTTTTCCCTTCCGAGAAGCGGTTGTATAAATCTTATAATATAGTCTTTTTTTTTAAAGCATTATAATATAGTCATTCTCAAAAAATATATATAATATAGTCTTTTCCAAAGCAAAAAAGGAATAATTATAATATATTAACATTAGGTGAATTATGTTTTTTGTGCTTATTGTCCCATGTGGGCACGTGATTCCTTCCAAGTTAATAGCTCTACTACTATTTATTTTCATTTTACGTATAATAAATTATGATTTGAAAAGGAAAAGAATAAAATAGCATCTGATATATATAATAAATCAGGTTTTCTGTAGCTGCTAAAGCACGAGATCGTTGACTTGGAAGTTAGCAACTTAACTACTAAGATTTTTCCTTTCTCTTCGTCGGATGAGCGTGAATCATACTTAGGATTGTTGCATAACTCACAGAACTGCAAAAACGATAAATCACTGCTAAAAATGTGTACTATCACAGTGTGTGTACAGAAACGTCGTGATAATTGATTAACTATCATGGTATTTAACAAGCGCCGTGATAAACGGAGAAATACAACGGCGCCTAAAAAGCACCGTGGTATAGAATTTTTAACGGTGCTTAATGGGCACCGTTGAATATAACTTTTACGGCGTCTAAAAAACGCCGTGGTATTTAATTTTCACGATGCCCATTAGACGCCGTGATATACTTTTTTCGGAGCCCATATGGTGCCGAGGTAAGGGCCCTATACAAAGGACCCAAAAAAACGAGACCATGTCACTTCCCTCTTACTTTTCTCACCCTTTTTCCTTTTCACTTCCAGCCGCGGCCAGTCTCCCCCTTCCACCATTTTCACCATTTTTTCTGGTAAACAAGATATGTTTAAGCTTTTAAACTCGTTTTTGTCACTAAAATTAGATTACCCATTATCTTAACTATAATTTTGACCAATTATTTTGTAGAAATTTCATGTTTTAGGTTATATTTGAAAGAGTTTATATTTGGAAACCCTAATTTATCAAATGTGAATATCTTGAGCATGCATTGATAATCTTTACTCTTGTAATACCGAGTTAGACTATTTATTTAGTAGAAATCTTATTTTTGAGTAAGTTTTTCTATTTAAGAGCAAATTAATCCGAATTTGTTATTATTTTGTTGCTATTTTTTTTTTATTTTAGGTGAAATGTGAGTTTATTTAGTTGTAAAAAGCTTCAAATTGAAAGTGTGTTATATGAATTTATACCAATTTCATGTTTATTTACTAGAAATCATATATATAAGCTACTTGTTTATGCTTAACGAGTATCTGGTCTCCGCTTTTCAATTATGTGTTCCAGAGCTAGAGAAATTATTTTTTACTAATGAAATTAACACACTTTTAACTAAAGATGACTTTATTTGATGGTATCATTTGAATATAACTGCTGAGTGTTGAGGCATTGTGAAGGGGACTTTACATGCATTGCATTTTAGGGATTATAGTTTGATACAAAATGTAAACATTTCTCGCTACTCCAAGTCTTCAAATATAATATTTTTGATTTTTTTTTCCTCTTTCTTCCTAAAAGTATGATGGTTTGACATGTTGGGAAGGCCTTCTTAAGTAGGAGTGTTCAAAAAAACTACCAAATCGTGAAAATCGTCTAATTCAGTTCAAACCGTCCAATTCATGTTAGGTTATACTTTTAAATTTCCATCCTTAGTGTCAATTAAACTAAATTTATGCAATTTTAATTGAATATTGTGTAATTTTTAAGAAATTTACATATTCAATGTTTAATTTAAAGTATTATGGATTATAGATGTTTAATTTTATTTATCATTTTAATTTGCGTATAGGTTTTAGTAGAAGTTAGAGTACTGAGATTATTTGTGAATTAGCAAACTGAGTAAACTGATATATGTTTTCTCAATTTTTTTTTTTCTTTTATTGACTTATGGATATCACTTTCACATTGGTTTTATCTTATTATTTTGAAAAATTTAAACTAGATGAGATATGATATCATATAAGAAATTATATGTTGTGGTGATATGATGATGTTATAATTGTGTGGGATTGGTTGAGTTTATTATTTGTGTTGATATTATTTTGTCATATGTTATATTTGGTTGATTGACAAATTGTTTGTAACAAATGAGACTATTTTAGAATAAATTAAGTTCTGAATTTGGTATTACTTAGAAATATAAGAATAATTTGAAATGAGTGTTAATTTATAATTGGTGGTTTAATTACTCAATTGGTTAATGCTAGAAATAGGGGTGATTATGTACAATTTTTTACGGTACTCAATTTAGTTAGT
>JXTB01000272.1:169670-187956 GCA_002914805.1 Parasponia andersonii | reverse complement strand
GAATATAGAAAGGGAGTTGATAGCTTTTTGGAGTTTGCTATTGAAAATGTCAAAGATTCCAAATTAATTCCATGTCCGTGTATTAAATGTGAAAATTTGCAAAAGATAGGTGTTAAAAAAAATAAAAGAACACTTATATTTCAATGGAATAGATCAAAGTTATAAACAATGGATTTGGCATGGTGAAAATGTTCCAATTACCGGATTTTCATCAAAGAAGAGTATAAGAGATGATTATGAGTTAGATTTAAATGATGATCTTTTTGAAATGATTGATGATACACAATATGAAACAGATATAGATCCTATTAAGTTTCAATCATTGCTTAATGATGCTGAGAAACCGATCTATCCGAGTTGTACGAAATTTACAAAGTTGTCTGCATTATTGAAATTGTATAATTTGAAAGCAAGACATGGATGGAGTGATAAGAGTTTTTCAGACTTGTTAGTTTTAATAATGCTGAGAAACCGATCTATTCGGGTTGTATGAAATTTACAAAGTTATCTGCATTATTGAAATTGTATAATTTGAAAGCAAGACATGGATGGAGTGATAAGAGTTTTTCAGACTTGTTAGCTTTACTACGAGAGATATTGCTAAATGATAATGAGATGCCACCTTCCTTTTATGAGGCTAAAAAGACTTTATGCTCATTGGGTATGCAATATGAGAAAATTCACGCTTGCCCAAATGATTGTATTTTATATTGAAAGAAATTTAAAGATGTAATTTGTTGTCCAGTATGTAGTGAGCCTAGGTGGCAACAGAATAAGAATTCTAAAGAGTTAAAAGTTGGAACCCCTGCTAAGGTTTTGTGGTATATTCCTCTAATTCCTCATTTTACCCGTCTATTCCGAAATCGTGAGTATGCTAAAGATCTAATATAGCATGCAAATAAGAGGATAGAATATGGTAAACTTAGACATCTAGCCGATTCACTAGCTTGGAAAACAATAGATTACAAATGGCCTTCTTTTGGAAGTGATCCAAGGAATCTTCGTCTTGGTCTATCTGCGGATGGCATTGATCCTCATACAACTCTAAGTAGCAAATATAGTTGTTGGTCTGTAATGCTTGTAATCTATAATCTTCTTCCATGGTTGTGTATGAAAAGAAAGTTTACACTTCTTACAATATTAATATCATGACCTAGATAACCTGGTAATGACATTGATGTATATTTAGCCCCGTTGGTTGATGAATTGAACAGTTTGTGGAATGATGGTGTGAAAGCCTATGATGCATATAAGGATGAAGATTTTACTTTTAACGCTGTGTTACTATGGACAATAAATGACTTCCTTGTATATGGGAATTTGTCTGGGTTTTTCACTAAAGGATATAAAGCATGTCCTATTTTTGATAAGAAAACAAGTTGTCAATTCTTAAAACATGCTAGAAAATTGAGTTATATGGGTCATAGAAGATTTTTACCTCGCAAACATGTATATAGAAATTGGAAAAAAATATTTAATGATTCTCAAGAATTTGAATTGGTACCACAACTTATAACTAGGACAGAGATACTAAAAACAGTCTCTAAGCTCGAATTTAGACTTGGAAAGGTTAAAATAAGTGATATCAGTAAGAAAAGAAAAAGACGCAGTAATGTGAAGGTTGTAAAAAACCCCAAAGAGTTGTTGGAAAAAGAAATCTATATTCTTTGAGTTAGAGTATTGGCAACATTTACTTCTAAGACATAACTTAGATGTCATGCATATTGAGAAGAACATATGTGATGGTATAATTGAAACTTTATTAAATATTCCAGGGAAGAATAAGGATAGTATTGGTGTCCGCATGGATCTTGTTGACATGGGTGTTCAAAAAGAGTTTGCTCCTAAAGTGAGGGAGAAGCGAACATATTTACCTCCTGCTTTCTTCACATTGAAAAAGGAAGAAAAATATCAATTGTGTCAATCTTTATTTAATGTAAAGGTTCCTGAAAGTTATTCTTCTAATATTAGAATATTAGTGGATATGCACAATTGAAACTAGTTGGACTTAAATCTCATGATTGTCATACACTAATGCAACATCTACTGCCTATAGCGATCAGGTCTGTATTACCTAAATATATTTGATATGCAATCACCAGATTATGCTTATTTTTTAATGGAATTTGTTCTAAGGTGGTCGATGTATCCAAGTTAGACGAACTATAACATGAACTTGTTGTAACATTGTGCATGTTGGAGCAGTTTCTTCCTCCTAGTTTTTTTGATATAATGATACATCTTACTGTACATTTGGTTAGAGAAGTGAAGTTATGTGGTCCTGTTTATTTGAGATGGATGTATNAACAGTCTCTAAGCTCGAATTTAGACTTGGAAAGGTTAAAATAAGTGATATCAGTAAGAAAAGAAAAAGACGCAGTAATGTGAAGGTTGTAAAAAACCCCAAAGAGTTGTTGGAAAAAGAAATCTATATTCTTTGAGTTAGAGTATTGGCAACATTTACTTCTAAGACATAACTTAGATGTCATGCATATTGAGAAGAACATATGTGATGGTATAATTGAAACTTTATTAAATATTCCAGGGAAGAATAAGGATAGTATTGGTGTCCGCATGGATCTTGTTGACATGGGTGTTCAAAAAGAGTTAGCTCCTAAAGTGAGGGAGAAGCGAACATATTTACCTCCTGCTTTCTTCACATTGAAAAAGGAAGAAAAATATCAATTGTGTCAATCTTTATTTAATGTAAAGGTTCCTGAAGGTTATTCTTCTAATATTAGAATATTAGTGGATATGCACAATTGAAACTAGTTAGACTTAAATCTCATGATTGTCATACACTAATGCAACATCTACTGCCTATAGCGATCAGGTCTGTATTACCTAAATATATTTGATATGCAATCACCAGATTATGCTTATTTTTTAATGGAATTTGTTCTAAGGTGGTCGATGTATCCAAGTTAGACGAACTATAACATGAACTTGTTGTAACATTGTGCATGTTGGAGCAGTTTCTTCCTCCTAGTTTTTTTGATATAATGATACATCTTACTGTACATTTGGTTAGAGAAGTGAAGTTATGTGGTCCTGTTTATTTGAGATGGATGTATCTATTTGAGAGATACATGAAAATTCTAAAAGGATATGTTAGAAATCGAAGTTGGCCAGAAAGATGCATTGTAGAGTGTTATATCGCAGAAGAAGCTGTTGAGTTTTGTTCTGAGTATTTGGCAAATGTAGAAGCTATTCGAGTACCCACTTCTTCAAATATTAATAAAAGCGTAAGTAGTGATATCGTGTGTATAGTTAAACGAGAACAACTAGACCAAGCATATATCGTACTGTGTTACAAAATATAGCTAAAGTCCAACCTTTCATTGAGTAAGTTTTATTGTGAATTAAATTTGTATTGATTGAATGTTGAATTCTTTAATAATAATGGTTTACTTTGGGGATGATTTGTTAAAGAGAGCATATAAATTGGATCAAAATACAATTCTCAATGAAATCAAAAAGAGAGAAGTGGATCCATGATGAACATCATCAAACTTTTATTAGTTAGTTTCGCGAATGGGTAATTCCAATTAGTTATTATAATTAATAGTATGATTTCATTTTTTCCCTATTAGAGTATGAGTACTAATATGTTGGGTTTTCTAATTGTTAATTTTGTATTTTGAATATATTGTAGTTGAAATGAATAAGGCAATACATAATCTATCTGATACATTGAAATGGATATCACGTGGACCATCATTGGATGTAATTAAGTATAATGCTTATCAAGTTAACAGTGTTTATTTTTGCACAAGAGACCGCGACAACATAAGAACAACCTAAAATAGTGGGGTAAGTATTGTTGCAAAAACCATATAATTTTTAAGTTCGAAGGATAAAAACCCAATAGAGGGTGATATGATATACTATGGCATTATCGAGGAAATTTAGGAACTTGATTTTATCACATTTCGATTCCCGGTGTTTATGTGTCAATGGGTGTAGAGTAATAATGAGGTTAGAGAAGATGAGTTAGGCTTCACTTTAGTTGATCTAAACCAGATAGGTCACAAGAATGATCTATTTATATTGGCAACATAAGTAAAACAAGTATTTTACGTCAATGATTCACTTGATGCTCGATGGTCGATTGTTCTTGCAACAAAGCCAAAGGAATATCAAAATTTAGGAGTTGAAGATGAGAACGAAATACTTGTTGCTCATGAAATATTTTCAAAAGGAGTTTCGGTGGAGGCTTTGATAGAAGACGTTAATGAAGGTGATGTTACATATTTACGAGATGATGGTGAAGGTATTTGGATTGATAATCAAAGAAAGAAACCAATGAGGTACAAATCAAATAAGTTATATATTTTGGTTTCATTTTTATGTTTTTATGGATTGATGTTTTGTTTTTTAAAATATATTATCTCTTATGTTTACATGCTTATTATTTTCAATCTTAATTTTTGATCTACATTTGTGGTTTTATTATTTAACAGGTAATTATTGACATGGAAAATGAAGGTGCAAATGATGTTTATCAATTTACACCATCACAAAATAGTCAAGGTGAAAGAAAACACAAAAAGAAACCAAGAAGAACGACTCAAATGAAGGAGTTGATTATAAAAAGAAGTGATAACAAAAAAGAAGTTGTAGCGTACAATGAATGGGGACAACCAACTGGGATGAAGGTAAACATTTGGCGAACCTTTGTGGCCTTATGGTTCGTCGCAAGATCCCAATAAATATTGATAACTGGACGTTTGTACCAACGGACCTAAAAGATGAGCTCTGGCATATAATATTGGTATGAACATGAATATTTTTATTTCATATTTATTAGAATATATATTTGGTATTAACATTATTTCTTTTACATTGTAGGAAACATTTGTATTGGACTACAAAGAAAAAAAAAGAAACTTTAAAAAGTTGTGGAAAAATATGGAGAGATTTTAAGTCTAGAATTATAACTGAACTGATTTATGAGTATAAACATACTTGTCCAGAGTTATTAGAGCATCCTCCAGCATCATATGCACCGTGGATTGAACTTCAAGTTTGGGATGAGTTTGTTAAGAAAAGATTAAGTGTAGAATAGGAGGAAGCTAGAAAAGTATAACAGGGAAGAGCAACGCAAAATAAATATCCACATCGTATGTCTCGCTTGGGTTATGCTGGATTAGAAGCTAAGATTGAAAAAGACGAAGGCTGATTTGGTATTGATAGATCCGTGCTATGGAGTAGATGACGTGTCTCTAAAAAAGGAGGCCATACTGAGGAAATCAAAGCAGTAGTTGATAGAATTGTAAGTTACTTATAATATATTGATTATATTAATTTGTAATTTTGTTAAAAGTATACCATAGTCTAATGTTCAATTCTGTACATATTTTGTAGGAAGATTATAATCAACAATTCCAAGAGAAAAATGTCGAGATAGACGGTTCTGATGATATCTTAATAATGGCTTTGGGCACTCCTGAATATTCTGGACGTGTACAGGGAATAGGATTTCACGTTAGCCACATACAATATTTTCATTAACCTGCTCCAACAAAGAAGCAACAATCATTTGATTTGAAACAATAGCAAGATGAACAGACAACAAGATGTAACAAATGCTTCAAGAACAAGAAGAACAATTCAAAGCAGAAATTGCTAAGATTTAAGCAGGACAACAAAGTAATGTTGGTAGTTCTAATACAACTCCTTCACGGCCAGAAGTTCAAAGGGAAGAAGTGCAACCACAAGAGATACATGTAAATCTAATGATGGCTGTAGGAACATCTTCACGACTCAAAAAAGTATGTTTATATGAGTTTCTTTCTTAACATATTGATTAACTACTTTTATTTATAAATTGTGTTTGATTTTCTATATTGTAGAACCGACCATGCAAGCTTGCAGTAGGGTCTCGTGATAACATAGTTGCTTTAGGACATGTACAAGAGTCAACCTCATCAACTATTATTCACGGCAGAGAATTGGGGGAGAATAATTTTCGTGTATTAGTAGAGGTTGTTCTTGATGCTACAGCCCTAATTCCTATTCCAAATCCAGATGATGATACAAGGTTGGTAGGTGACGCACTTGGATCGCATCTTGCATGGCCTAAGATGCTTGTCATCTTTGAAGATAATTTGGTATACAGACCCATTTTCCAAATAAATTCATCCTTTATTGAATTCTAATGTGAATTATTAACTTGTTTGTTAATATTTCATCATTTATTTAGATTTTAGGGGTTTAATGATATAAATAGGTATCAAACCGGGAAGAATAAATCTTCACAACCACAGCCACCTCAAACACAAGAAAGAGTACATCTATAAAGAAATAAAGCGGAATTTGTTACACAAACATAGTTTAAATTTATTGATGGTGCACCAGAATCTATAAAATTACTATTGAATACCATTCAAGGAGTAGATGAAGGTGGTGTTGTTAATGTTCCCTTTGATGAAGAAGTGTTTGGAGAAGCTTTTTGTTTACCCGTATTCAAAGAAGACATAATTGAGTTTTACACGTTACAAAAGATTGGGACCGTGCCTATTACGTTATACATGAGATAAGAAGTTTATTTTTTTAATATATATAGAACTTCATATATATATACATGTATCTATAGTTGACAATTATATAATATAACACTTAATTCACATTGCATTTTGTACTTGTAGGCATTTACACAATTTAGTGACCCAATATGGCTATCAAGCTAGGTATATGTTCATGGATCCTAATGCAGTTGCTACAGAAGATGGTCCACATGAGGATCGTACTATAAGTTTAGCAACGCGGATGTTATCCATAGAGAATGAACATCAATTTCTAGTTACACCTTGGAATCATGGGTGAGATTTTAAACTTAACGAATTGTCATATGATCAACTACTTTCTATGTGAAGTTAATTGTTACATATTAATAATCTTTATCATCAATTTTATGAGTAGGGACCATTGGATGTTACTTATCATTTATCCTCTTAAAGATTATGCATGGTTTTTAGATCCTCTCGGCTTAGCTCTCCGTAAGGCAATTGGTTTAACAATGATCGAGTAAGTTCTCTAATAGTTATTTTGTTATAGTTTAGTTTCTTATGATATTTTTACTTATGGTTGCTATTGCTAACCTTTTATTATTATGTTTGCGCATTTCCAATTAAAAGTACGTTCAAGATATATAATGTAGAAAAAAGGAAGAAAGGAAGATCAAATGGTCCGGTTTATAAGTTAATAAAGGTACTAAATTTGAATTAATAACGCTTGTTAGGTGGAAGATTAATTAAAATTATTTATTTTTACTTTATGCTTATGTATAATGCCCAAGACAACCGACAAATGTTGAGTGCGGATTCTACATATATAAATTTATAAGAGAAGTCATTGAACAAGCCAATGTTAAATCATTTACCACAATGGTATGTAACTGTAACACCACTGGGCCTTGCCTAAAAGTGTTAGCTTGAAGGTACTTTTGAGCTCATGGACCACCACTTAAATACTCATGATCTTCCCAGAGTATACCCAATGTGGGACTTGGGGCATTACAATCTCTCCCCGTTAAGGGCCTAGCGTCCTCACTAGAGGTCCATATTCAATAGCCCATATGTAACTCCTATGGACGAGGTCCACATTCACCACGATTTCGGCCCGTGGCAGCCTTCCAAGGCCCACATAGATATGGACTGGGTCAGCCTCTTATATCAAATATAACATCACTGGCTCTTACCCAAAAATGCTAGCTTGAAGGTACTTTTGAGCTCATGGACCACCACTTAAATACTCATGATCTTCCCAGAGCATACCCAATGTGGGACTTAGGGCATTACAGTAACTATATGTTTTATTAGTTCTATTCTAATTTTTAGTTTGATTGATAACTTTCTAACAAATAAGGTGTTTGAATTTGTAGTTTAATGGACAAAATTCTATACAAAGGATGATATCGACAGATTTCTTGAAGAGTGGGTCGAAGAACTAATACAATTTCTCATTTGAGATTCTTAATCTTTGTTTATTTAAACTATATGTAGTTTTTGATGATCATGTTAATTTGGCTTAGAAAACTATTGTATATATAGACTATATGGATTATTATGTTAATTTAATATTACTATATAAATATATATTTATACTCCATTTTATTTCAAATATTTGGTATATGTAATGAATTTGGATTACATTTATAAAATTCGATGGGGTAGTATAGACAAATATGTTACAAGTACCTCCTGGAAATTATCTACTAAGGCACCTATTAGGTACCGTGAAAGGCATCTTCTTTATAGGTGCTGTGGAAGATGTCTTTCACGGTGCCTAATAGGTGCCTTGATAGACCTTCTACGGCGCCTTATAAGCGCCTTCGTAGCCAAGGCCTATCATGACACTTGGAATTAATGCGCTTTTATGGGCGCCGTGAAAGGTCTTTCAAGGCACTTATAAAGTACCTTGAAAGACATTTTTTGTTGTAATGAATTTAACAGCTGGAATTTAAAGCAAAGAATATTGTCGTTAAAATGGATAAATAGTTTTTTTTCGGCAATTTTGATTCAACTAATGAGAAAGGCTTATTTAATTTTTTTTTTTATGGTTAGACCGAAATTATCGAGAATAATATTAAAAAGAACTTTAACAGTGGTTCAGTTAGAACTGTTGTTAAAGGCTATTTAAAGAGGACCAAGACCGGCTCGACCCTCACTCTTTTTCTTCTTTTCCTCTTTCTTCTAGTGACTGAACTGCTGACTTCCCCTCCTCTATGCACGTCAGCTCTTATTCCGATCAGTTTTGTAGCCAAAATAACCTTCATTTAGCTCAAATCGTTTCATTTGACGTGGGTATGCTTTATATATTTATATTTTAATAATTTTTAACTTAGAATTTGTTTAGAAAAGTTTACGATTAACCACTACAATTCCTAATCAATGTGTAATCTTATCATTTTTTATGTACTTTTTTGTTGTTTTAGGTTCTAATTTGAACGAGAATATCAATTTTAGCATCAAATCCATAGTATTGTTACATTTTATGTCACTTGGAGGTATTTTTTTATTTTTTATTTAATTCGGATTTTTTTATATCAAATATGATTGTGATTTTGTGTATTTTTTTGGTTGTATTAGGTTCTAATTTGAACAGGTATACCAATTTTAGCATCAAATTTGGAGTATTGTTGAATTTTAGGTCACTTTGAGGTAATTTTTTTTATTTAATCCTAAATTTCTTTTAATTTTAGAAATTAAAATGAAATGTGTATTTGTTTCGTCGTTTTTCTAATAGTCATTAACAATTATAGTTTGTTAATGTGATCATTGTCATGAATTACTTAATTTTATGTGATTTTACTATATATGTAATGTATGTATTATATTTATTTGATAGATTATATAGTTACTAATTTTATATAGATAATATTTATCAAAAAAATTAGTTAGTTATTAAGGTACTAACTTTGATAATTTAATACAAAGTATGAAATGAGATGAAGAAGCAACTTTAATACTAATTTCGTTAATTTAATACAAAGAATTAGTAACTTTTATTATTAAATTATCATAATCACATTTTCCTTAATAAACAAGAAGAAAGAGAAGAAATGGAGAGATCGTAGCCACATTAATAGGTTTTATTTTTTGAAGGGAAAAAATTTGTTTTTATTTTGTAAATTCTTGATAAACTGGCATTATTCTTTCTTCTTCTTTATTATTTTTTTTTTTGAAAGGAAACTGTTAATTTTAAATAATTGGGAATGACATATGCACTTTTTATTAAAGTAATTTGTTAAAGTTTCCTTTGGTGAGTTTTTTTTTCAAAGTTTCAAACAATGACTTCAATGTCAATCCAAACGAGTGAAAAATAGCACGTCGCATTGCGTAACTCACCCGTCATTCTATTTTTTCTAGTTTTGGAACTGATTTTTCATTTCAAATAAAGCAATATTTTTTAACTATTTTTTTATTAGATTTTTAAATTAGGATGGCTAGTTTATATTCACGCCTCTATTTACAAAGCAGATTGTCATGTTATATTGAGTTATCTTACGTACGCAATGTGGTGAAAAGAAACACTGGAAAATGTGAAACAGCTCATAATAAGCATTTACTTCTAAAGTAACACATCACAAATATAAGTATACAACGATGAAACGGATATATTAGTTATTCAGAAAAAGAAAAAAAAAACCAAAAAAAAAAAATAGAGAATAAGAATAGCAAAATTATTTAAGAGATAGGTTCATTCTTAATTCGTTATAATGTAATTCACTTTAGAAGCTGATAGAACAATCAATAAATAACGTACAAAGGAAATATTTTGGTTCGTATTAAAATTCCATACGGTCACGTTGTACAGGACAATATGAACATTAATTCCTCTCCTCAAACAAACTAGAAAGATATAAATTAATTCTCTGAAAAAAAAGACCCAAAAAAAAAAGAAAACATAAAAGATGTAGGAGGATAAAAAAATATATAAGCCACATATATATTGAAAGAGCTGGAGGAATATAAAACAAAATTAAATTGGTATTATTATTGGTACACCAGACATGTATAGAATATCGGCGAATGGTACTATTATTATTATTATTGGTGCTGCATGAACGATATATATAAATCAATGCTTCCCAAAAAAAAAAAAATTCAAGCCAATTCAATTATTTGACGTGAATGATTGTATTTACTCTCTCAATTTTTTTGTCCCATGCACATTTCTTATCATCAATCGAGTCGACCCATGCATCTGAAGACTTTAGATTTTGCTGGAACCATATCTTTCTCGATATTTACTCCACAATTTGCATGCCTTAGGTCTTTTCATTGTTCTTAAATTTCAAACACATAAACCAATGAATCATCAAACTTTTAAACGTAAGTATGACAAATAAGACTTGCTAATATATGGTACGTATACACACGTTTCTGAACTTTATATTATAGGACATAATTTGCATTACACATTATTTTTATAGGGTTCTTAAATTGTACGTGTACATAGCCAAAATTATTGTTAATCTTTCCTCAAAAAAAAAAAAATGGTAATCTCTCTCGTCCATCAGTTTAATTAAATGCGAAGTTATATACGCAATCTCTGAAACATACTCCTTATGTATCGTGTATTGAGTAGCTGAGTTCTTTCAAATCTAAATATCAATTGTACCACAATGAAAAGAAATAAAAGGGGTGGCAGCGTAAGCATCTACCCCATATGGAAAATTCTATCTCCATCAAATCTGCGCTAGTGAGGAATAAGCCACAAGAGTCGTCACTAAACAACAAGGAATATCGTCAAACATGTCCATGACTCACAAACAGTGATTAAAGATCAGCATATTTCTTATATAGGCTTGATTGCTGCAAGAAGATTTATTGAGATTAACTTCATGATTTTGTAAGCGATATATTGGAGAATATCAAAGACGGATAGGATTTCTTCTTTGAGGTCTCCAGACTTTAGTGTTAAAACACTTAGTTTAACCTAGCAATTTTTTTTGGAAACAAAAAAGTTAATTAATTGAAGAATATCCATTTTCTAGAACCAAATATATTTTTTTTAAGTAAATTATTTATGAATTACTAAATAAGTGGTTGATGTGTTGATAGTAGACTTGCATTTGTTCTTAACTTGTAAGTTTGACTCAATAGGGGTCGGATGCTTGATCACTTTCCTTTATTTTATTATACTTTTGGTTGGCTGAGAAAAATAATTTTCTGATTTTTTATTTTTGCGTGAACTCCTACTCAAATGATTTATTGGTGCATATTCCACACAAATCCATAAATCCAGCGGTTTTGGTTACATCCCATTGGTTGACGGTACAGTGTCAAGACAAATTTGTCTAATAAGAGAGCCTAAATTTCCCCTCCTAATATTATTTAACACATCCACACATACAATGTGTGTGCATATATGTAGTTCTTTAATTTGCTTCCCTTATATATATATATATATATATATATTTATTATTATTATTTTTTATTAATAATTTTTTTTTTTGCTTGAATTGTTCCCTTATATTTGATATAACTAAAGGGACGCCTATCTTTGACCACACTTCATGAAAGAATTTGGTATTAAATATATAACCATGATTATGTATTTAGTGAGCTTTATATAAAGGTTTTAATGTGATGACCATCAAAAAACCTTCCCCATTTCTTTTTTGACTTATAAGAGAATTAATAGAAAAGTGAACCAATTTATGCTTGAGATCTAGCAAGCTTTATTGATTTCCTAATAAGGGATATTTTTAAATGCACCTGATTTGGTATGATATATATGATATTGGGCATGAGATTTGGACACTTCCTCCCCAGTCGTCAATGACAATTAAAACAGAGATTTGGCCCCTTCATTTATTTAATTTGAATGAACACCAATTTTCTTTTGAGAAACAAATAAGGATTCTTTATTAAAGAAGAGAAAATATCTTATAACCTTTAATATTAATTGGCAACCATATTATGCTCCTCTTTTCAATTCAAAAGGGGGGGGGGGGGTGTTGGGAAAACAGCATTGAAGTTAAATATATCATGTTGCACATGAAAGTTGGACGCTGCACATGATTAGTTAGTTTTTAAAAATATATCTGAACAAAGTTGAGTATTTATAGTCATACTTGCTTAAATATAGATTAAGCATGCATGAAGATAATAAACTATACTGTTGTTGTTACAATATTTAATCCATAGTAAATTCTTAATTTTTCATATATAGGTTGAAGCGTCATAATTTGAGCTGGAACTTGCACCAAAATATAAAGAGACGTAATCCATTTACCACCCAAAATAAAAAACGGGGTGTCTTTTTGAAATAACAGTTCTAGAATTCAACTTTTGTCATATAACAATTAAATAAAGATGTTTAGAAATATAGCAGATTTTACCAAAAATTCCTCTATTACGATTTTAAACCTCAACCAATGAATCAATAAAATTCATCAATAAAATTCAACCAATCAGTTGGCATAACTTTGTCATTCACTAGTCAAAGCTCAACTAGTCACTAGACAAAAACCCAAACCCAATTAATTGGTTGAAAAAAAAAACCTCAATAAACCAGTAGATAAACCTCAACCAATTTAGGGAAAATTAGAGGCACATGAAACTTTATAATAAAAACTGCCAGAAAAAAAAATTTGAAAAAAATACTGCTAAGGGTATAAAATTACCCTCACAAACTGCTACTGAGGCTCATTTTCCTCCAAAACAACCCCTCTCCTGATAAAATTGTTATAAATTTGACATTTCCAGCCAAATTGTTAAGAAACTGATAAAAAAAAATTATGGCATAATTAAGGCAGTGGAAGTGGCTAATCAAGCAAATGTAATGTTGAGAAAGAAACAGGATAATTCTTGAGGCACCATAAGTAGTTGTACTAATGAGCTTTTTGGGCACTTGTCGTCTGATTCTAAATCAGCTGGGGCTCATAAAGCATTACACAACAATATATATTAGGCTTAAAATAAAGCAATTCCATCCACCATCTAAGTGCTAGTGCTTACTGCCAAAGGGGCTGTATGTGAAAATCAATCACATAATAAAGAAGCAAAATCTCCCTATAAAAGGACAGAAAGCAATGATGGGTTCAGCCAAATTGCTTGGCCTCACATGTACAACCCCAGATAATACACAAACTGACATAATAATAACCCATCTAAGTTATTTTAATCAAAGGTTTTAGTTTTTTAATATATTCGAGTTTAGTATATATGGGGTTGATGCCGTTACTCTTTGGGAGATTTTATTGTTTAGAACTGCCACTCGAACTAGGTGAAGTCACATGGACAAGAACAATTAGTAAGGGAGGGAATTAGGAGAAATAATCGGTTTGATCAGTAAATAAATGAAAAGAGCCCATATTATAGATAATAATTATACATTATGCTGGAAATGTAAGAGACTTTTTTTTTTCCTTCTGGTTGGTGGTTGTAAGGATGCCATTATTGGGGCACATGCCACGAACTTATAACTGTTAGAATCCCCACCAACTAACATAATTAATAGCAGCTATAGTTCCCAAAAAAAATAAATAAAAAGAGAAA
Source organism: Parasponia andersonii (assembly GCA_002914805.1). NCBI lineage: Eukaryota > Viridiplantae > Streptophyta > Magnoliopsida > Rosales > Cannabaceae > Trema > Trema andersonii. The sequence goes on along the minus strand of JXTB01000272.1, from coordinate 173,944 downwards.
TCGAAAAAAAATGAAATTCTTTATGCCTTTCATTCTAGGATTAACTACATTGTTCATGACTTCCAAACTCATTACTTATATATCTCTATGTTAGCTTAATACTTTAATGTCTTTTCTTTTTTTTTTTTTTTGTCTTTTATTTGAAGTAGTAAACCAATTTGGCTGAATTCAATGACAATTTATTTAGTATCACAGTTTGTGTCTAGTGTACCTCGAGTTCAAGAGCTTTTTTCAAGATTAAAATGGTTATTATTATGTGGTGTAAATTTCTCAAGATTCTCCTTTGCATTCCTCCTCTTTTTTTATCCCCACACATTTTCAGCATAAAAACGGTCTTATTAGGTTGCACCAATGAAATATATAATGCGTCACCATCTTTCTATTGCTAATGCACTACTACATTTATGCGAAAAATCATGTAGAGAATGGACCAGCTAACGGCTATGGTTTACTAGGCCGTATGAAGATTCATTAAGTCCCTCAACTAATATAAATCTAGCTATCAACAATTTTCTTTTTTCCATTATTCATTTTACAAAACTTATAATGGTCGAAATCAAACGGTTGGGAATGTTTTAATGCAAAAGGAGAGAAGTAGTGGGGATTTTCTGAGATGAGGTAGTAAGAGAAACTACGTGGAGAGCCTTTAAAAACGTATTTGCAGCCAGTTGTGCTAAGCGTTTCTTTTGATCACCAAGTAGGAGATGTGGCAAAGTATAGCACATATGTGAATTTAGGGTCGTTTTCATTGAACGAATGCGTTTTAANGACATTTTGTGCTACCAAAAAAAAAAAAAAAAAAGGAATCTGTGGAAAAACAGCCCATTATTTTAAACCAATCCCAATTTTTGTTTTGACTTGGTAATCCAATTTCCTGCCTTGAAATCATTTCTAAGCCAAAAGGGAAAGGCAGAGAAGACAAGAGAAAAATGAACTTCTGGGGAGACAAGTACAAGAGGTTAAGATAATCTAATGATGAAATGTCACGTTCATAGCACTTAACATATGAGTTGTTGCCTAGCAGTTACATGAAAATGACTCCCACGAAAACTAGAGCCAATTCCACACACAACCCGTTTTAGATGGCCTATATCACTGTGAGAAAAAGAAAGATTAAGGTCATTGGACCTGAGTATACCCCTCCTTCCCTCTCCTTATCAATGGTCAAATTATACGAAGGATTTTGGGAAAAAGAAAGTTTAAATGGCTGAAAGGGTGACACGATTCAATGGATTAGGACAAGAGGAATGTACCCTTCTATTACTTCTTGTAGGAAAACAAAGGTACATTATGTGGGTCTATACTATTTAACTCATATAAAAGCATATTCCCTTCTTTCTAGGGTACTAGCCTCCAAAATCACTACTATAAACTACCCACTACTAAAAACAAGTGAACTAGATGGAAGAGGAAGAGCTGAAATCAGCAGCCTTTGGTTTTTGAGATAATTCAAGTTTTTAACTGCCAAAAAAGTATCCCCTATATATTTATGCATGCAATTCTTAAGCCTACTAAGCGAGAAATATGAGTTACGACTTCTATCCAGAAATTTTCTTTTACATGAAACATGTTGATCTGAATATGCAAATTCCGGGATTTCTATTTTATGAGAACATGGATGAAAGCGAGAAGAACTTCAAATGATAGGCCACCAATCTTTTGCATTAGCCATGTTACTTTTTACTATGGCAAATGTGCAATCACATTAATTTGTCTGTGCTCCAAAAGTGGATCTTAGCCACTTGATTGTCCTATCATTGGGTGGGTAGAATATACTCAGAGCAAAAGGTGAAAAAGGGAAAAAAGTAGTTCACTTTGAAATCATAAATGAGGGCAAGAATATTTTCAACCAAAACAACTTCAAATGAATTGATAATATAGGAACCTAACTAAACACTACAATTTTTCCTCCCACTAATTATTGTTTAATAAGGGCAACTAATTTTTTCAACCACTCCAGCTTTTTCCCTCCTTTCATAACTTTGTTTTCTTCTGATGGATTTTGTCAGAATAAGCCATCCTCCCATGAAGAATATACTTCTTTGGTTGAAAAATTCATCAACAGCACATTAAAGAAGAAAAACAGACTAGATAAGATGATCATGTACCTTCACTAGCTTGAGGAAAACAGATAATCGATAATCGTTTTCCAAATTGAACTCATCAAGAAGGCATTAATAGAAAGATTATTTAGTAAGTGCAATAAACAATTTATATCCTATTCTGATATCAAATCAGAATAGTTTTAACATCATAGTGAAATAAGTAATGAGTCCATCCAAGATGTGCTGAAAATCCCTATCATGAAAAGTCAATGGCCTCTTATGTACAGAATTCCAATTTATACACCAAAGTCTTCAAAGAAAATCAAGAAGGAATGTCTGCATCAACAAACAATATTGCAGCAATGATGATGTCAACATTTGTCATTGAATACTCCACATAGTTCGACAGAGATTGCCATCTGAAGCTTGGCTCACATCGATTATCTGATCAACCAGAGTTCATTAAAATCTGTCAAATTCCAGATAAGATTCTACAACCAAGTGTAGTTCCCAGTTGGTCCATGCCCAGCTCCTCAGAAGTGTCACCAAACTCCTCATATTCTTCACACAATAGTCTTTTCTTATCTAGTTGTGGCAGCAATGTTTTCTTCAAGATGTTGCTCTCTGAAAATGAATATAGTATATAAAACAAACTTATCAAAGATACTCTTGAAAAAAGTGTCAGGATTCCTTAATCAGAAACATCATCATATTGCCACTCATACTTTTATATGATTGAAATCAAAGGCACATGATTACTCATAGAATCTAGAATTAAGTATAGAAGCACCACTAGAAGATTAGGTTTTGGGATTTATTTATTTGCTGTAGGCCATGATTAAGCTAGCACTAATTATAAATTAATTGAATATAGGAACCAACCAACCTGAATCACTAATTAGGCTAAAGCCAAAATCACACATCATAAGGCCAATAGTGTTGCCAACCAAAAAGGTCAACATTGCTTAAGAGAAAGTCAAAAGGTACAATAATCAAGTTCATATAATTGTCAACATCAAATTTAATGATGCATAAAGGAGTAAAAGAAAAGCTTTGTTATTGCAGCAATGGGCCAATTGGGATAAGATCATGTTAAAAGAGAAGATACTAGTAGGTAGGAGTAAAATACCAGTAAGTTTAGGATGATTGTATCCACTTACAAAGATCCTACTTCAGATACAAAATCCAAAAATTATTCGGGCACAATAAAGTGGTTTGTTCATACATCAATAGTCAACATATTAGATAACAGATGTGCTTTACTTGAATTGTTGGATCTTATTGCATTTCATCTAGAAAGTAATAGATATCGTTCGTCAGAGTGGTCAGCACATGATCATATACCAAATGTTAGCATGAATCGTGAATTATGACAAGCTTTTCAAGTTGGGAACTTTTGGTTGATGAGTAAAAAAATAAACAGACATCAATAGCTTTATCTTAAAAGCTACACATATTTGAGTGGAGACACTGTGCCAGATAATTCTTCTGCTCCAAGGGAGAAACAAAAAATGTTGCTTACCTAAAACTTGGCCAAATGTATGTGTCACCTCAAAGAGGCAAGAATAACTGAAAATTAGAACACTTAGCTCAAATGCTCAATCATCCGAGAATCGCATCTGAGTGCTGAATCGGGGGATCTTAAATTATTAACAAACCTTAATTTCGAAACTAATTAATGTCGAAATATCATTCTATATTTCATATTCCAGAGTTCATTGCATATAGGCTGTGCTAACCAGGACCCCATCTGTAACTATACATAGTCTTTTCAAGCAATATCAACTATTGAATCTCTATCCTGGAAAGGCTAGGCTTTGGCCAATGAAGGGCCAAGAATTAGGACTTTGGAGGGTTTTACTCCGAAGCTGTAAAAAGTTAATTACAAAAAAGATCTTTGCCATGTTTTTGGATCATCTAAAAGACTCATAATAGTGCTATAACCCCAAGCTTAAGGAACACGAGGACTCAAAAGTAGACTCAAAACTGAATTGAACCATAAATCAAAACTCCTAACTTTCAAAGGAGCAACGGACAGCCTAGAAGAGCTAAGTCTAGGAATTCCTTCTGACGAAACAAGCAATCTAAGCAAAGCTGGTGAACTCTTGATATCACGTATAAACTGCCATTAAAACCTAGTAATGCCGCAACTTAAAGTTCCTACCGATGACCTTTATATATATATATATATATATATATATATATATATATATATATATATATATATAT
>JXTB01000272.1:105560-169654 GCA_002914805.1 Parasponia andersonii | reverse complement strand
ATCATTAATGCTCTTTCTCTCTCTTATTTTTTACAATAAAAAAATATACATGCTAAATTTTCATTGGCCAAATTAATACCTATCTATAGGTAAAAAAAAAAATACCGACTGGATTGATGCCCATATATATATGGTATTAAACATGGTAGTTGGAATCCCTACTGGAGAAATAAGTAACATTCATTTCAAGTGAGTACTGTGGGCACTGGTTTAAACTAGGTTTGTAGGGTAGAAGCTGAATATGATGGTAATGTCTTGAATTGCAAAATATGGAGCCAATTTTCTTAAGGTCATACTAACAGATTAAAAAACAATGATTAAGTGATGGAATGTATCTTTAATTTTTTAACATACACTTATCGACCATTTCTCATACAATTTGGCTCTTTTGTTTTGCTGTTCATCGATGTCTTTAAGTTTTTTTCATTGTTTTAAGCAAGTATAATTAAGATCCCTTCGATAAAGCAGATCTGCAAGACAACAAATGAGTAGAAGCTGGTTTAGAAAAAAAAAAAAAAAAAAAAAAAAAAAAAATTGGTCCTACCGATTTTTCCCCGTAGCACTATAATTAGGCACGTAAAAAATAATCAATCAGAATAGAAATAATAGAATCTGGGTCATTCTAATTTAACAGAGAGAATCAGAATAACGTACACAAAATACGAACGTGGAACATAACGGAGAAAATGGGGAAATTAACAACCTGCATTTTATATATCATTTGGGACATTAATTATTTTAATTTAATGAATGAATATAGTGATCAAGACGAAAAGATCAGGAAATTCAAGATATATTCCCTTTAGATTTGTTTTGAAAAGAAACAGCATGGCAAATAAAAATTTGAAGTCGTCACATACAATTACTTGTGATTAGGGACTCGAAGGAGTCATTTTACGGAAATTAACAGAAATAAGACTTGATCCATTCTTAAGAAGTGGTCCTAAGAAAATCATTTTGTCTCGAAATTGTCGTTTCCGTCCATTCTCCGTCATTTTATATGCGAGGAGAACGGTTTCATCAAAGATCGGTAAGCCAAACAATTAGAAGGCTGTCAATCTTTTTCAGAAAGCTAAAATGGCCGAGTCGATTTTGCAACTACTCTTCAGATTTTCTAGCTTGCTCATCGTTTAGGTAGGCCAGCCAGTGAGCGAAATTTCTGCTCATTGCAGTCACCTTCCCTTGAGCAAGTCTCAAATGCTCCATACAACGCAATGTTAGTGGAGGGAAATGCATTGAAATGCCACGTACCTAGGAATTTTTAATTTGATCATCCAGACTTCAGCTCTCCTTGGAGTAATATGAGACTTTTCTTGCCAATTATGAAACTCTAAACCCTATGTGCATTGAGCATTCTTACACTACAATTCTTACCTCTGTTGGAATAAATGGAAAAGGAAGAAGATAGCATAGTCCAATAACCACAATTGAGTAGATAAAAGGACGACAAAGAAGCACAATATCCGCATCTTCAAATGATGTATATATTCATCAGATACAAAACGCGTTTATAAATAGTTTGGTATTTAAGAGAAGATTATGAACTCCACAAACACTAATAATCTTAATCGACTTTCACAAAGGTTCAGTAATAATCAGACTTCGAACATTAGACGACTCACTTTTTTTTCTTCATGCAATCAAAAGCATAAACAAGACAAGACACGCATCTGAACAATAAACTGCTGTCTAGCCGGGGCCATTCCCTGTCAACGCCATTCCTTCTTACACCTTCAGCTTCATCCCCACTCCCTACTCCAGACTTCGACTTGGGACTTGGCAGCCAGAAGCAGTCGTTTTCAGACACTGGCTAGTTCCTGTTCTGGGATTTCTCCACCGCCCTTGGAGCTAATGGGACAAACCAAAAAGATAAAAGCACCAACTTGTTAGCTTCTTTATATTTTTACGTTTTACAAGGGAAAGAAAAACATCAACTTGTTGGCCATTTGATTCCAGAGATCAGCACGAGAATTATTTACAAACATCATTTAGTCCTAGGTTGACATAAATTGCATGATAAGTGTAAAGTTTAGGCTAGGATGAAACTAGTCCAAGAAACTAGAACTGTAACTTTAAGAAGCTGTCACTATGGAATTTTCTAAAGTACCGGATATATATTGTACTCTATTGTAGAATCCCCGAACAGGCAAGCCCCAGAATACAATAGTTACCACTTACCACTAAGAAATAGTAACACCTTTCAATGCTGGAACCTGATATGTCTATCTAATGCTCTGACACATCAACTCAAATTGTCAAGAATTAATCATGACAGCTTTTGACATCCAATTCTAAACATACTAAGAAGAATTTGATTGTCTGATACTCTGATCTATTCAAACTCACTACTGGCAAATTGTACAAGTTAAGAACCTAAATATGTATATTTTCAATTCCATTCACTTCAAAAGCTCTTGATCAATATCATTTTTCATTTATCTTGTTTTTCTCCTTAAACCCACCCCCATTATTTCTAAACATTGGGCTGAAAATAGTTCAGATGAGATCCAAAAACCTAAACTTGTATACCTATCTCACCATATGTGCTGCAAATCCAAATGCAAAGATAAACCTATTATATGAAGTTACAATTAAATCATATGATAAATCTTTGAACAATGCTGGTAATAGCCTGAATCATGGCAGCACAAATTAAAAAAACATACCTAAGCCAATGGCATCAGAGCCCTTCATGATCTTTAACTTCTTGCATGAATCAATAAACATCCTGGGACAAGATGAAATTCAAGTTAGGCTGGGAATCGTATATGAATAAATGAAAAGCTTGTGACTGGGGAATTCAATTGGAGTCGAACAATAAAATCTAAGCTGCTAGTCAACTGTAATTTCGTACTAAAATTCAACAGATGAGTATTGTCTCAAGCTTGTTTTCAAGATAACTGATTACTGTACCAGCAAAGACTAACCCGTTTCAAACAAAAACAAAAGGACATAGAGAGGAATTGAATTTGAGCTGATTTGGGTTCTAGGATCCCAAAAAGACCCACGAAATCAAATGGAGTACTATTATTGACTTAAACAATTGAGCATTTTTCTAGTGACAATAACCTTCCAGTTTCTTGGATCATTAAAATGTATAACGTCAAAAAGCAATAATTACTATCTACACAGTGCCTGAAAAACCCTTTAACATTTCAGTTATTGCCTTGTTTTCTCTTCTTTTTTCTTTTTCCTTTGGGCTATAACGCTTATCATGCATTTACACATCCAATCATGTCTAATAGGTATGCATATTATACTACTATGAATTCATCTAATGTACTAATGTAATTGATGAAACACCAACCCCTAAATATCTAGAATTCAATCTCTCTTTGAGTAGAGAATGTACTAGTTCCTAAATACCAACATACTTGTAACATCCACCCTAACTCTCATACAACAGCTATATGCAAATTTACAGACCCTAACTTTCTCTGCATACTTAAACAATTTCTGCACTTAGATAGTAAGAATATTGTGTTCACATGAAACCAATAACACAAAGTCAAACAGTCTGTAAACTTAAAACTTACTCCCAGGGAACATCACCGACAAGCATCCAATCGCCATCTTTATCTTCGTATGTAAGCACATATTCAGATCCATGAAGGAGATCCCTTAACTTACTCTCACTCAACTTTTCCTTCCCTGGAGCTCCATGGGATCCACATTGGCCTGAAAAAGTAATAACACAGTAGTTGGGTCCAGGCCAAAATGGGGTGCTTTTCATATAGATCATATGACATGCATCTACTAATCAAGACATGAAACATGAAATAGCCATTTGTGTTTCCTCCATTCCCCTATTAAGAAGAAGAAGAAGAAAAAGAAAGAATGGCAACAAACAATATCTAGATTTAAACCCCCAAAAAAAAAATGCTTACCTAGTGTGAAACAGCTGAACATCTTTTCAAGAGCAGAAGACATATCTTGATACGTAGCATAAGTTCTCAGATCTACCTTCCTCAAATAGGGAGCACCATCCATGCTGACCTTGACAAAAAGAGCACCAGGACTTGGTTTTCCATCAACTTCCTCGTTGTTCTTTGAAGTGGTGGCCAGTGAATTCTTCCTAAATGATCTTATAGGCGGCCAACCAACAACCTGCGCCCTGCCATGACAGACAGCAGCAAATTTGACTACCTAACATGGAAACATATAAGTCTTCAGTTTGCTCTAAACCTCCTAGGAGATGTTTACTTACTTTGCAGCTGGAGCACTGTTGTTAGAAGCAGCAACATTGTTATGGCTGGCTCCATTAGTGGCACGGGATCTTTCTTGCAACACCTTAGCAGGCAAGTCTTTCACTGTGGTTGGCTGAGCTACAGAGGACCCTGATGGTAGCATCACATTTATCCCTGAATTAGCTGGGAACTTGCCCTGTCCTACGGATTGGGGAGATTCAGTATCAGAACCAGCTGCATACCGCCAATTGCCTTCAGCATACACTGAAGTTTTCACCTCTGAGAATCCATCCATAGTATCAGAGAAACCCCTTTTATTGCCCAAAACAACATTCTTCGGTGAAGAAGAGCTGATCCCATCTTTCAAAGGAAGTAAAGGAAACAGTTGCTTCTCATCAAGTTTTCCAGTGCCCAGCAAAGAGTGGTCAAATTCCCATTCCAGCGACTGGGATCCCGGAAGACCAAGCCTCAGCTCTGTAGCCTTAAAATTCAGATTGCTCTTGTTCTCATCAGACAAGCTCGAAACTGCAGAGCTGTCAACTGAAGAACAATCAGACAATCCCAGATAATTCCGTTCTTTTAGTCCGGAGCCATTTTGGGATATAGAGTCTATAGTGGGAGAGGAAGCAACCAGAGATACATTGCTGTGTCCTTCCTCTTCACCACCCAGCAGGGGTGGAGACATATTAGACTTTCAATAAACAAAACAGTGCGCTGCTTTGAAAAGAAAGAAACAACTTAAAATCAAATCAAACAAAAATAGAAAAAGCAAGGCAGACAGAAATAGAAAGAAAAATTGAAAAGCGATAGATTAGAGTACTTAAAACAAGATTGCATCAATGAATGCAATGACACCGAACACTTGCTTCAAAATAAAAATAAAATAAAGAGAAACTGAATAAATACACAAAGTCAAAGTATAAGATGGCATTGTATACATGTACATAAACATCATAAGTCAAATCTACCCCAAGTATTTCAGAAAAAAAAAAAATAAACGCAACCAAAAATATGCAAAATGAAAATCCATTTACAGCATTAACATTTGTAACAAGTATAACTGCACAACTAAACCAGGTTAAAAAAAAAAGAGTTAATTTTATAAAGCTGGTTTTGAATGAAAAACAACAAAAGTCGGAAAACTCCACAAGAAGTCAAGCACAAAAGTTCCATTGAACCCGAATGAAATATAAAGTAAAACATTATTTTAAAGAATGTAATAAACGCATGCTGAATTTATTAAGTTTAACACAATACCAAATAGTCGGCCTGGCCAGTCCACCCCTCTTTTGTTGGTTTTGTATGGATTATTCATATGGAAAATAAAAGTTCAAAGAACAACATAGATAAAATTTCATTCTTAACCCTCAACAAGAAAAAGTCAACCCAGAATATAACATCCATTTGCACTACCTTACCTAAGCTTTTGTTTTATTTTTCAATTTGTTCTTCCAAAGCAACTAAATGGTCAAACATGGACTAACTCCAATTTCTTCATTACCATTTTCCTCCATTCCCCGAAATAGGCAAGAAAATGGAGAAAATAGAGTACAAACTACACACAGCTCAAAAGATCTACCCCAAACTCAAAATCGAATCACCACTCTCCTAAAACCCCAAAATGGGTATCTACTCTAAACCTCTCGATTCCACACCCCCCCCCCCCGAAAGAAAAAGAAAACAAAGAAAAAGAAAACAATCAAGAAGAAAAAGACTGAGCTCAAACTCAAACACACAGCATCACATGGAGATTACTGACCCAGATTTCAACCATAGCAAAAGCTCAAAATCAAGCTCACACATTGTAAAATGTAAATAATTCAAATTTTTTAAAACAAAAAAAAAAGAGAGGAATATTCGTAAGAGAGTACCTGAGGGATTCTAATGGCGACTAAAGCTTTTCGAAAAATCGCAGCTGAAAATGCAGCAAAGCTATAGAGAGAGAGAGAGAGAGAAAGAGAGAGCGCTCAAGAGCCTTCCATTAAGCAGAAAGCAACAAAAGCTTTTTTAGGCCGTGCTCGCCGAGAAACTCGTACTCTCAGAAACCAAAATATTATTCTATATATATTTATAAATAAAAACATAAATTAAAAATAAATGAAACTAGCCAAAAGGAGATAGGGGCAAAACCGGAAATTCATAAACCAACAAAACTTGTCGTATTTTTCACTTTATCTTTTGCTTAATAATAAGCTTTGATTTTTTTTAATTGATCAATTTAGACCCAAATTTGTAGCCATACGCCTTATTTGCTCAATTGCATTAATCTATAATTCTCTTTCCCAGAAAACAAGCGTGTTCTTACAAACCGTATTAAAAAAATGATAGAAAGTAAAATTTGAAGTAGTAAATTAGCAAAATATATAAGTACATCCAACCATGGGTGAATTTTGTAAATGAAAGTGCTAGGGATCTTTGTTATTGTACGAATTTATTTTTAATACTACTTGATCCGATAAATCAAGTATCCTAAAAATGTAAATTCATATGTAATATGAGCTGGTGTTAAAAAAAACAAAAAGAAAAAACAATTTCCATAATTGGTCTTATTATTATTTTTTTATAAACTACAAAATAAACCACAAGATTATAAGTGGCAGGATTCGAACCTATAGCCAGCTTACCCCCGACATGTTGGATTGGGCGGCCGGGTTAGCAACCCCGTTGCTTTTATATCCGAAACAGATAGGCTATGTTACTGAGCACAGAATTTTGTCTTTTTTACTCATTTTGTATATATAAATATATATATATATATGCACTAATTCAGTTGGTTTTTTTTTTCTTATATATAAGTATTATTTTGGCCATTAGAAATTTATCATGCACATTTTTTATTATAAAAAATAAGAGAAAAAATATTGATGATGCATGTCTTTTCATACGTCTCATTATAGTTAAATTATGATCCAATACCTTAAAAAAATACCTATACATGGTTAAAAAAAATATATTGGATTAATAACCTATATATATACATATATAATGAAAGAAAGCTCTTGAAAAAAGAAAAGAGAATTAAGTTTTCTCCTAATATAAGTTAGAGCAGCACTTTTCTTACGGTATCCTCCATTGGAAAACATACTAAACTGCAAGAAACCCTAATTCGAGGGATTAATAGAGTTATTAAGTGCGCCAAACTAACTCAATAGCACAACACAGAATGACATATTGTAACACAACTTAAATGTGATGTGCCAAAATGTGAATTGAATATAGCATGATATAGTTACATGAGTCTTGCCATGCTCATAAATTAAACATAAGGATTTGAGCCCATATCTAAAGATATAATATTATAACACATTCTATCGACTTGTCATGGCAAAATACTCTAGGACGTTAGGCATGATATATTAGCAAGTCATACATACAAATTTCATATATTAATTTTAACTATTTTCTATTTAAAATTCTAATCAATTTGTTTTTTTTTTTCTTTTTTTCTCTTAACCCAACCAAGTTAAACTATAATACAAAAATTTCACCATAATATTACAGTTTTTATTTTCACCCTATCCCATATAAAATAAAATAAAACATAAAAAATATAACAATTTTGTTTGTGTTCTATAAAATTATGTTCAAGAATGCAGTACGAGTAACTATTAATATAAACTATAAGAATCTCATATTTTATCAATTGCGTTAATATTTTATTGAACAAGTACAAATTAATTAGAATATTAAATCTGAAGCGTCAAACACTGATTAGATAGATCAAGAAATATATTAATCTTGTTTGGCTCATGAGAAAAGATTGTTTTTCTACTCTTCTTTTGTAAAATTATTTTTATTTTGCTACTCTTAGCGGAAAACAAAAATATATGTTTGTTTATTCTTGCACCGATTATTAAGTAGTGACTAAGGCGAAAAGTATTCGTCAACGAGTGGGTTGTCAACCCGTTCCAATTGTGGCTAAAATGCGTTGGTTTTTCGCAAAAGAGTGTTTCTGCCGTCTGGTTCCAGCTAAAGTGCGCTGGTCTGAAACTAAAATGACAAATTTACCACCTAACTTCTTCAATTGACCAGTTTCCCCTATGTGCTTTTGTTACGGCACACCATTCCTAATATTTTTGGAAAATAGTAGGCCGAGTAGGGAAAAAAAAAAAAGGTGACATTCGAAAATTAGTTATGTAAAATCTCGTACCTATGACAAATATACTCGTAATAAAACAAATAAAAAAGTAAACAAAATTATTTTAAGATTCTAGTATTGCTTTTTAAAAAAAAAAAATTAATAAAGCATACAAAATATTATATATGTAAATTTTTTTTTTAAAAAAAAAAAAATTTAACTAATTACCTTCACTTATTACAAATTAAAGGAAAATATCTACTATTATTCAATCTCTATCTTACTCAATTAGAGATAATAGGTTTTTAAACATACCCTTAGTGTGATTCGAACTTATAAACAAGATCATAAATAGTAAGTATTTTTACTATTTGAAGTAACACACTTCGTCTATATATGTAATTTTATTAGGCTACTGGATAACATAATAAACAGTGCAAAAATAAAACATAAACAAAAAATAAATCTAACAAATTATATTTCTTTTCTTTTAAATAAAAAAATTCGAATTGAACAAGTTTTCAATTAGTAACAATCTCATTGACAATGCATTTTTTAAGGGTAATTATGAGAAGTGATTAAGCCTAATCATAATACGCTTTGACTGCAGACATTGATCAAAGCATCATATGTCAAAGAAATTTTTTAAAAAAATTATGTAAAAATAAATAAAAGAAAGTGGAAGATGATGATGAATTATAGTACATATTCATTTATGTTTCCCGCCGGGCTGGCCGGGTATGGGGCGTTTTGTTTCTCTTTTCTTTCTTTATTGTCCAGAATATCAGTAACTTTAATATATTTAAAGCGTAGTGACAAAAGAGAAAAGAAATATCTAAAAACAGACGTCGTAATGAAATTCATCTTACTTTCCCTAAAAGTAATAATCAGTTCACTGAAGAACTCAGAGAGAAAGTAACAACTAGCAAATTTTGGCATTTTACCAAAATGGGCATTGCAACGTTAGCAGACACGTCACTTTGTTTAGCCAAAGATACTGTATTCCAACCACTCTTTGTCGCCACCCACATATCCCCCACTTAATATTCTGAAAATTCCTTTTTAAACTTAAAAAAAAATTCAGAGTAATACATTAGAGTCCTAATTTGTACACCAAAGTTTTATACTGATTAGTGTAAAAATTGACGAAAAAAGTTTGAAATTTGTCTCAAATACAACCTATGTTAAGAAAGAGTGCTTAATAATAAGCAAAATTTCCCAAACCTCCACAAATTATGAAATTTTTTTTCTTATTTACGTTTAATTTGTTAATTACAAATGTGAGGAGGGGTAACATAACAACTCCTTAGTATAACCGAAGTGACACACGTGCTACAAAATTAATTATATTTACAATAAATGATGTTTATTAGTTAAATTTTATTTTATTTTTTAAAAAAAATTAAGACATTGAGTCTATATACCATCTGAGTTTCAACTATCCTACATGCGATTAACCTACTAGGTTACCACCTCGGTGATAATTAAGGTTTAATTTTATCTTTTCTTGAAAGTTTATTTTTGTTGTTTAGGAGGCGAAAAAGTGGAAGGGGCAAAAAGGAGAAAAGGAAAATGAGGTATAAGAAACGTACGAAGGAAAGGAGCATTAAATAGGGGAAGAGTGAGAGTGGGAAGGGGACAGAGGAAAACGCGGGAAACAAGTGTGATTGGGCGACAAGAAAGCGGCATTTGAAGTCGCTTTGCCGGGTGCTGACTGGGACATCTAACCTCTCCCCTCCTATCTCTTTCATTTTCTATTTTCCATCGTTACCCTTTTCTCTCTCTACTCAAATATCATTTTTTATAATTTATTACAAAAAGCAAATAAAAAAATGTGTCAATTAAAAATGAAATGAAATTTGTCAAAAAAAAAAATTAAAAGAAAAGGAAAATTAGATAATCTATTAATGTGGGTGTGAATGAATAATGATTAAGTGGCAAGTGGGGTAGCGTGCACGCTTGGGAGGCAGAAGCCATTGATGCGTCTATGCATGCCGCATTACCCCCCATCATCACCTTCACCCTCTTTTTCCTACCATCACCTCACGTCACCGATTCTCTATTAATGCTCCAAGATCCTTATTATGTTGAAATTTTTTTTAAATAAAAATAAAATAGCAAAGAAATTTTGATTGCGTTTTTCTTTTCTCCCTTTTTGGCCGGAAAAATATAATAAATTAATTTATAGGAGAAAGAATAAGAACGCAAATCCAATCAACCAAGGCCAAATTTCATAATGGACAAATGTCATAAAATAATTTTGTATTTTTATTATTATTAGTGAATAATAATTTTAGTTTCCAAATAATTTTTTAATTTTTTAAATGACTTAATTAGTACTATAATTATCCATGTTGTATTCGGTAGAAAATTTTAAAAACATATATAATTCTAAATTTACGATTCATTAAGAGAATTTTTTGTCTTTTTTTAACCAACTTCCCCAATTTAATTGCATTGGAAAATTAAATTTGTTTTTAAATAGCTAAATTACAAAGACATTCCCATATGCATTAGTTTTGTGAAAAGAAGACTAGCTACCATATCTCACTTACTGTGGTGTTAAGTGTCACTAATATTTGATAGTATTGCTTTTCTATGTATTGTGTTTAGCTTTCTATTAATTATTAGTTATTATTATATTTCTCGATAATTAATAACAATCTTATCCATGTGTGGTGTAAACATGTGTATGTTATTAACTTGGGATATGCATGATAGTTTTTAAACTCTTTACAATTTTTTTTTCCCGAGACTATAGTATCAATTCGAGGATAAATTTTGTTTTGTGTGAGAGGGAGGGGGAGTCGGATAGCAAAAATAAAACCATATGCCATAGAGTGGGAAAAAAAAAAAAAAAAAAAAAAAAAAAAAGAAGAAGAAGAAGAGGAGGAGAAGCAAGCATGCACAATTAATAAAGAAAAAATTTTTGAATAATAACAAATTGTCAATAAATATAATTAATCTCATAAGAGGCCAACCCATCGATTCGAAAAACACATGTTAAATAAGTTCTGAAAACAGAATTCTTCTATTAGTAGTCCACGTTTCTAAACTTGATAAGCTGAAAATACCACAGCATCTACTATCTCACTAAGTCACTATCATTTGTAATATTATTATTATGTAAGATTTTTTAGTTGAGTCACAACAAGCACTGATATAAAAAGTTTATTTTGGGATAGGTTTTACTTCAAAAATAAAATTTTTAGAATATCTTCCCATAAAATATAATGGGTTTATATTTTTTAAAAAGATTTTAAATTTTTCATTTTTTAAAAAAAATATTTTTTAGAATTTATCCAAACACTTCTAAAAGTAATTTTTAAATTGTGATAGATCTTTAAAAACTATCAAACAGGTCCCAAACGAGTAAAAGAGAATAGTCACAGCATTACTTTTGTTCTTCGATTATATACATGTTTAATACTTTTGTTTACGTAAAAAAAAAAACCAAAAATTTCCCCCTAAAAAGACAAAAAATTTCCCATTCAAACGAGTTAAAAAATAAATAAAAGGTTTATATCACTGTGTCTCCAACTTTTCCCTCAAGTTATAATCAGGCCCTTAACTTTTTTTAAAAAAATTTTTTAGATCTTCAAACTTTTCACATTCGTATCACTTTAGTCTTTTTTTTAATTATTTTTTTATCCAATTCAATTATTATCTAACAATTTTGTTGGATCCATTTTTTAGATATGGTCGAATTAAATAATTTAACCAATTATTTAATTATATTATAATACGAAAAATGGTTGTTGTAAAAGTGAAAAAGTAAAAATAACACACAGAAATTTTTACTTAGTTCAATTATTTCCTGATATCCAACGTCCAAGGGACCATGTCCAGAGAATAAACACTATTAGTAAAGTTTGGAATGAATACAAATACCAATTTGACTTATACAATAAAAAGACTTCCTCTTTTAATTGTCGCAATGTGGATATATTCCTTTACTAATGTATCTAATAAGTATAACTCATCTTAGGTTGATTTCGTTATTCTGAAATTCCTTCAAGTACTTGAAGTCGATTTTCTCTCGAAGATTATGTATTTGTTCTCCTGATGAACACTCACAATCAAGCTCCCATTGACCTGTTTGATACTTCACTCATAAACTCCTTTCATAATTACAGATCCATCTTTTCCTGAAGATATTCAATACCTCTCCCAAAGTATTATATCACATGACTAGGACTACTTATAAGTCTAAGAAAATGGCTAAAAGAAAATTCTTTCTTTTATACTCAATAGTCGAAATACAATACGTAGTCTTTATCTAAAACTATTATTGAGTGGCCTTCAAATATAGAGAAAGTAAACCTTCATGTTAGGGTACTGCAAAATAAGATTTAAGAGTATTTAATGTTGATTATAAGACTTACAAGATCAGTCAAGTTCATTACCAAATTTAAAAAATTAATTTGGAAATTAATTGATGATTTTATTCATATGTCGTAACATGATCTATCAACATAGTCATGTTGGAACAAAAAAGGAAACTTTCATATTTCTTTCATGAAACTAAATAGTTAGTTACTTAATCATATCAAATATTTAGTTAGATGTTGTAATACAAAGTAAACCAATCACGTTACAATATGAAGGTTGCCAACAGATTTTGCTCTTTTAAGTTTTAGTATCACTTGAGTCTTTAATCTTTAGAAAATATATCATTTAGGTCCCTATTCTTAATTTTGTAGTTTTTGACTCCTTAAATTTTTATTTTTATAACATGTAGGTTATTTTGAGTTAAAATCCAACTCTTATCCAATTATACTAAATAAATTAATGAAAACTACCTACAGAATGTTATACCAATAAGGTACTTTTCGAAAAAAGATAATCTAAACAATAATATTATATATAGTTAATTATTATTACTAATAATATTGTACGATTTAATTGTTAAATCTTACTAATGGTGGTAAAGTTCGTTTTTTTTAATTCCATAAACTCATCATTTTATTTTTTCAGTTAAAACTTATAAATAATAAAAGAAGTTTAAAAACATCTTAAATAACAAATTGATATTAACTTATGGAAAATCATAGATTTTGATGATAATAATGGTTAATAACATAAAAATTAGTATTCATGATCAGATACTGATCGAGTATATCTATGGATATAACAAGAGAAAAAAAGTACACTATTTAGCGATAATTTCTCGTCAATGATCCTTAAATTTATTTTCTGTAATTTTATGAACCCACAATCATTTAAAAATAGTTTAAAAGTCTCTCAACTAATTAATGGACATTAATTTATACATAAAATATAGGTTTTGATATGTGTATTTTCGGAATGTATTTCAATAAATATCTAATTGAGCCATTTTGATATTACTTTTGAATTTAGTAGCTTTTATTAATTTATTTGGTCCAATTTGATTAGAGTTAGATTTTAACATAAAATGACCTAAGTATTATAAAAAATAAAGTTTAAGAAGTCAAAAGCTACAAAATAAAGTTTAAGAAATCAAAAGCTATAAAATAAAGAATAAGGACTTAAGTGATACATCATGTAAAGGTTAAGGACCCAGGTAATACTAAAACTATTAGATAACAACTGAATTAAATGGAAAAGTGATTAAAAAAAGATACTTAAGTGATACGAATGTGAAAAATTGAGGATCTAAAAACTACAAAAAAAAAAATTGGGAACCTGATTAACACTAGGAGGAAAAGTTAGGGACCCCGTATGATATAAACCAATAAATAAATAATAATAATAAGACAAATCCCCTCTAATAATTTTTGGTCAAATTTGACTTTTTTTTTTATCTTTCGAAAAATGTATCCAAATAATTTTATTAAACACATAAATAATATTACCAAACACCTCTAAACAAATTTGATTTGCATTTAAATTTAGTTATTAAAAATAGGCAGCGGGATAGTAGTACTTTGTTTAATTTTTAAATTTTAAATATGAGTGCTTAAAAATTCTAGTCATGTTCCTACTTGATAATTAAATTTTTCATTATGCTTCTATTTTTTTACTAGAAAATCAAATTAAGTATGGAATAACTACACTAGATTTTTATCTCAAATTAAAAAAATTTATAACATCTCTAAATTTTATAATTAAACAAATGGACTAAAATTAATTTTAAGAGCTCAATTAAATTCATTTATAAAGAGAAAAATATATAAAGATAAAAAAAAAATAAAGGAAAAAAAAGAGTTCAATATATATGTGTGCATATATATATATATATATATAATATCCATATTTCTTTGCCATCCATCTCAATAAAAATTGATTCACCAAATTTAGCGCTAATATAGTCCATTGTCACGATAAAAAAAAAAATACGTGAACATGTTTAATTTTAAAGACAATGTTTTTTAAATGAAAACTAAGCGTGTTCCACATTTTTCTAGAATATTTTTACAAAAAGATTAGGGCTTCCTTGCTTTATTAGTTTTTATGTTCAAAGAGATGTGAGAGACTCAGAATATTAATTTTTTTATGGAAAAAGAGCGAATCAATGGTGTCTAATACTCTCCATTGAGTTTCGTCGCAATAACTAATTGAGTTCGACGACCTCTGGGACCATAAGTGGAATGACGACAATTCTATCCTTATGCTTTTGTCAACTAGCAAGACATATGTGCCTTATTCACAAGGTCTACTCATTAGGAGACGCATTTTTTGAATGATTATAGAGTCTACTCCTTTATGGCTACTATGAGAATACCAAGTCTGATCTCACATGTCTTTATAGAGACTTGACTGTTTTACCTAATAGAATTAAAAGTTCTAGGTAGGAGCCTTTTGATAAAGATGCATCAGAATCAATCTCTTGACTAATTCTCTCCTAATCTTATGCTTACCGTTTATAGATAATATCTGTTGTAAATGCTCATTTATTTACTCATTCTTTCTCTCCTTGACTTATTCTCTTTAATTTAAATTGTAATCAAATCTAGGATAATTATTACCCTTTGTATTCCAACTATAGTCTATATATATATATATATATACACGACTAACATCAATAATAAATATATATAGCTTCATTTTCATTCACAATTGATATTATTTCCCTTTATATGGTATCCAGAGCATAGATCTATTTTTTTTTATTTTCTTTTTCCCACGGTTCTTCACCCTCCTTCTTCAATGGCATCCAATGATCAATCTCTTCCACCCAACAATGCTTAACCGACCAAGCCTTTCATCATCATCTCCCTTTCTCAGATCTTGAAACTCACTCCAACAAATTATATCTCATGGAAAACTCAACTTGAAGCTATCCTCCTTGGCCATGATCTATATAAATTCATAGATGGTTCTCATCCTGCCCCATCTAAAACAATTACCCAAAATAACACCACCACTACCAATCTTGCCTACATCACATGGTTTCGTCAAGACAAGCTCATTCTTAGAGCTCTTGTTGGCACGCTTTCCAACCCACATGTCCCTTTCATTTCACAATGCTCCACTACCCATGACGCTTGGCAAACTCTTGCTAAGACATATGCCAATCCCTCAAAAGGTCATCTCAAATAAATAAAAGATCACCTTAAAAATATTACCAAGGGTCCTCGTTCCATTTCTGACTACATGCGGGAAATCAGGTGTTGTACCGATCAACTAGCCTCTCTTAGCTGTCCCCTTGATCCCGAAGACATCGTTGACAAAGTCCTTGACCAACTTAACGATCTCGACTATAAGAGTGTCATCAATGGCGTCCAAAACCATGAAACTCCTATCACATTTGATGAGTTACATGAAAAACTCATCAATCGTGAACTTTTCCTCAAATACAAAGCTAAATCCTCCAACAGTTTACTTGCCACTCTTAACTATGCAGCCAAACAATAAAATAGAAATTATCAATATCGTCCTCCCTCTTCCAATGCAGGCCATCTTCCCACTCCAAACTACTCCAACTCTCATCCTCCTACTCATTCTTCTTAATCCTTCAAAGGATGGTGTCAATGGTGCCGAAACCAAGGCCATTATGTCTCTCAATGCTCCATTTTCCGCACCCAATATCCAAATGCAATACTACCTTTCCAACAATCCAACCCATCCATGGTTCCTTCTCATGCAACACCTCACCCTGTTGCCAAAAGCTATCGATCCCCATTTCCTCGTGCCTACACTGCCACCGCTACCGACCCCTCCTCTAATGGTTGGCTTCTCGACAGTGGTGCCACTCATCACGTCAGCCATGATCTTGAAAACCTTGCTCTTCACTCCCCATATGATGGTACTGAGGAACTAATTATTGGAGATGGCTCGGGCCTCGCCATCTCAAACACTGGTTCCACTTCACTTCTTACCCCTATTACTACATTTAATCTTAATAATATTCTTCATGTGCCTTTCATTTCTCGTAATATTATTTCTATCTTTAAATTTTGTCATGATAATAATACTTCTATCACTTTCTTACCTAATTTCTATATCGTGAAAGATCTACGCACGGGGGTACCTCTTCTTCAAGGTCTAATTAAATCTGGAATCTATGAATGACATCCTACTCATCCTATCATTCACTTAGTCAAATTGACATCTACTACCGATTAGCATCACAGATTAGATCATCCATCTTATTCTATTCTACGTCATATTAGCAATACTTTCAATTTAAATATTTCAAAAACAGTATCTTTTCACTGTAATTCATGTCATTATAATAAGAGCCACAAATTGTCATTCTATCAAAATACCATTCAATTTCATGGTCTTCTTGATGTTCTTTATAGCGATGTTTGGACTTCTCCCACTCTTTCTTATGATGGCTACAAATATTATCTTATTTCTGTTAACCATTATTCTAAATATATATAGTTTTACCCTCTCAAACACAAAAATGATGTTACTGCCATTTTTCATAAATTCAAACTCTTGGTTGAAAATTTTTTTAAACACCCCATCATTACAATCTATAGTGTCAATGGTGGTGAATATATTGGTTTAGATCCAACACTTAAGTCTCATGGTATAACTCACCTCACCTCTCCTCCTCATACTCCTGAGCACAATGGCTATTCAGAGCATCGTCATCGCCATATCGTTGAAACAGGTCTTTCTCTCTTCACTCATTCCTCTATGCCACGAAAATATTGGCCTCTTGCTTTTGCTACTGTTTGCTATTTAATTAATCATCTGCCTACTCCTATGCTTCACTTTCAATCTCTTTACTTTAAACTACATGACCACATGCCTAATCATCTTAAACTTCGTAGCTTTGGATGTCTTTGTTATCCATGATTACGTCCCTATACCTAAAATAAACTTGATCCCCGCTCATCTCCTTGTGTCTTTGTTGGTTATTCTGCTACCCAAAGTGCCTAATATTGCCTTGCTCCTCACTCTAATAAAATCTTTGTTTCTCGATATGTCAAATTCATTGAGCATGAATTCCTTTTTTCTTCCTCTTCAATGACAGCATCACCACACATGTTCATCGAAATGGATGAATAGTGTGCACTTCCTCTTCCTATTATCTCTGCTGCATCATCCACACCAGCTATCCCCCTCTATAACCCGCCAGCATCTCTCTCTCTAACCTCTTCCCAGACCTCGACTACCTCAAACACCCCCACTTTTCCTCCCCCACCACTTCCACCATGCCCTCTCACTTGCCTACAAAATAATATTCGTAAACCCATTACTAATATGAATCTCTATATTTCTCTCCAACCTTCTTCTACTGAACCTACCACAATCACTCAAGCTCTCAAAAGCCCCGTTTGGCGTGATGCTATGCAAACTGAATACGATGCCTTGCTCAAAAATAAAACATGGGACCTTATTCCCTCCTCTCCATCACAAAATCTCATTGGTTGTAAGTGGATCTTTCGGACTAAGTATAACTCGGATGGCTCCATAGCCTGTCACAAGGCTCGCCTAGTAGTTAAAAGGTTCCACCAACGTCCCGACCTCGACTACATTGAAACTTTCAGCCCCGTAGTTAAACCCACTATTGTTCGCACTATTCTTTCTCTAGCCATAATCTATAGGTGGTCTCTTTGTCAAATTGACATTAATAATGCTTTTCTCCCAGGTTCTCTTATAGAGGACGTGTTTATGGTCAAACCCCCTGGTTTTGTTAGTCAATCTCATCCTACTCATGTTTGCAAACTTCGCCAAGCTCTCTATAGTCTTAAACAAGCTTCTCGAACTTTGTATAATGAACTCAAATTCTATCTTCTTACTCTTGGGTTCAAAAATTCCATCTCAGACACATCCTTATTTGTTCTACGTAATACTCCTGGTCTCATCTACCTCCTTGTCTATGTTGATGATATTATTATCACTAGCTCAAATTCTTCTTTTCTAAACACATTCATCTCTCAATTCTTCTCTCGTTTCTCTCTTAAAGATCTTGGTACCCTCTCCTATTTTCTTGGCGTTGAGGTGTTACCTCATCCTCAAGGTCTCTTTCTTAGCCAACATAAATATCTCCAAGACCTTCTAACCCGTGCCCATATGTCAAATGCCAAACCCGTACCCACTCTTATGGTCACGCATCCCCCTCTATCCAAACAAACTAGAGCTCCTTTAGCCAATCCAACTGAATACAGAGCACTTGTGGGAAGCTTCAATATCTCTCTTTAACTAGACTTGACATCTCCTTTACTGTAAACAGGTTATCTCAATACATGCACAAATCTACTGAAGATCATTGGGCCGCTCTCAAACACCTATTACGCTATCTCGCAGGAACTACTACAAACAGTTTACAACTTCGCCGAGACTCGCCGACCACTCTTCATGCTTTTACAGACGCCGACTGGGCAGGTGATAAAGATGACTATATTTCTATAACTGATTACATTGTCTATTTAGGTCGAAATCCTATATCTTGGAGTTCCCCCAAATAATGAACTCTTGTTCGCTCTTCCACCAAAGCCGAGTACCGCATTGTTGCCATGACTACTGCCGAGGTCCTATGGGTTCAAAACTTATTATGTGAGCTAGGATACCTACCCACCAACAAATCAGTCATCTACTGTGATAATATAGGAGCTACATATGTTACCGCCAATCCAAAGTTCCACTAAAAAATGAAACATTTAGGACTTGACTATCATTTTATTCATGAAAATATTCAATGTCAAAACCTATGTGTGTCATACATTTCTGGTAACGATCAACTCGCCGATGCTCTTACAAAGCCGCTTGGTCGCACCTGGTTCTATGAACTTATGTCCAAGATTGGTCTCACTTACTGATCATCCATCTTGCGAGGGTATGATAGAGATACATCAGAATCAATCTTTTGACCAATTCTCTCCTAATCTTATTCTTACCGTTTATAGATAATATCTGTTGTAAATACTCCTTTATTTACTCCTTCTTTCTCTCCTTGACTTATTCTCTTTAATTCAAATTATAATCAAATCTAAGATAGTTATTACCCTTTGTATTCCAACTACAGTATATATATATATATATATGTTGTCAATCCAATAGGTATTTTTTTTTATCTATGGGTAGATTTATTTTTTTTAGCCGTTGGATCACCATCTAATGGTGATCCAATAGCTATAATGAAGTGCATGAAAAGACGTACATCATTAATGCTCTTTCTCTCTCTTATTTTTTACAATAAAAAAATGTACATGCTAAATTTTCATTAGCCAAATTGATACCTATACATAGGTAAAAAAAAAAATACCTACTGGATTAGTGCCCATATATATATATACACGACTAACATCAATAATAAATATATATAGTTTTCATTTACAATTGATATTATGTCCCTTTATACCTTTGCCTCTATGCCGTCACCACTGGTGGTATTGGAATATCATTTAAGTTAAAGGATTTTTCTACTATGTTGGCCCTCACTCAAAAATCTATCATACAAAAGAAACCTAGAAGTAAGTTAAAGAGTCTTATGTGACTCTTGTTATTTTGTAATTTATAGTGCTAAAAATGCCAGTTTTGTACTTAGTTAAAGTGTAAGTGAACCGGCCGCACGAACTATAAAATTAGTAAGCTAGCACCTGAAAAGCCAAAGTTTAGTGTTTCATTGCAAATTGAAGAGCTTTCTATGCCCAAATGCTAGTGTCGGTATGGAATTGTGGAATTGTATTATAGATTATTTGGTAAATGAATTGTAAAGAAAATGAATAGAAAGAGAATGGAGGAATAAGTATTCATGAATAGGAAATATTTTTGGATTCTTTTTTATATATTTCTAACTGATATATAAACATATGAAAGGAAAATACTTTTCATTTACTATTCATTACGGACTAGTAAACATAGTTTTAGAGTTCACAAATTTAAGGACACCAATACTGATAAATTATCTCATTATTTTTACTTGTCAACCCTCAAAAAATATAACTAATTTGAAGGTTATTACATTGATAATCCATGAATATACTTCTTGTACTATTTTGGTCATTGAATTTTAACTTATATAGCAGTCTATTCTAAATTACCCGATTATTGCAACAATGACCATTTTATCATAAACTGTTAAAATTTTAATATAAATGAATAATTTATAAAAATATATAATTAAATAACTATAGCTAAGAATGAGACTCTAATTTTTCAACTTATACAATAAACTACTAAAAATTATACAATTGTTGTAATAACAGTTATTTTATCACAAACTGTTAAATTTTCAACTGAAAATGAGTCATGTACAAAACATACAGCTTAGTAACTGTAACTAAAAATGAGACTCCGACTTTTAGAATTAAAGAATCACCGATCCTATGATTTGTGTATGATTGTTTTTTATTTAAAACTTAATAATTTGTGATAAAATATCATTGTACAATAAATACTTAATTCTGGATAATCCATTATGTAAGCTGAAAATTTAAAAGAAAAAAATGATGTAACGAGTATAATTCATGGACAATTACTATAATTAATCATTAATTTTATTGGATTTTTTTAGTATTAGATAGCACTTTTATGTATTGGTGTACTTTTCATTATCTTTTTTGTTATGATTTTCGCTAAATTATTTCTTAAAAGATAAAAGTTGTTATTGAGAGCAAAAAAACAATTATTATAGATGATGATTATGTTTCAACTATAAAATACCCGCATAACTAAGGGACAATTCTTTTACGAAAATAATAACAATAATGCTATAAGTCATTTTAAGGCGTCAAACTTCACACGAAATACCAATTGATAAGAAATGTCAATTTTTATCAATTTTTTATTAAAGAATGTCAGATATTTGACAACTCACTGTAACATTACTCAAATAACAATACAGTTAGAAATACGATCAAGCTAATTATAGTCATACCAATTGCAAACTTTCATAGACTGTATTCACCATTTAAAACTTTAGTACTTTATAATATACGGAGATCATTTATTGTACAACCTATACTTTTCTTTATTTCTTTTTTTTTTTGTTTACTTATATTATATTAGTTAGTTATCATACAAATCATTTTAACATTTAAGTACGTTAGTTAAAACACAAAAAGCCAACTATATCATAGATGAGACCCACCTTGCGATCATTAAAAAAATACAAGATTATTGGCTCATCGTTTACAATACCAACAATAACCAAATGATACAGCTCCCATAAACGAACTTAAAAAATACGAAATCAATTGAGCTATTTCTTTGTTTCACAATCAACATTCATGGTATTCGGCGTTCTATTCTACTTTTGTTAAAAGTTTAACTAAATTAGACTAAGGCTCCATTGGGATTAATTCTAGGTTTCGCTTTTAACTTAAAAAAAAAAACCCAAAAGGGAAAGACGTTTAGTCATTTAATAAATTTATATTTTATATAAATTATATAAAATATTATTTATTCTACTATATAATTATCATTTTAAGTAGAATTTGTGACATGTCATGATATAAATTATTTAAAATATTATTTCATATTACATATAATATATAATTTATCAAATTTTATAACACACGTAATATATAATTTACTAAATATTTTGATACTTTATTTTTAAATAAAATTTACAAAATACTTAGATTTTTTTTCCCTTACATCTGTTTCTTTCACGCAGCACAATTACAACGCAGCAAAGTAGTACAAATTTTTTCTTTTTGAATGAACGAATTTACCTTTTAGCCAATTAACAAAATATCATAGATTAATACAATCAATAATTTAATTAAATACAAAGCCGTTCAAAATCAAATTGCATGCAATTTCAATGTATACACTATTTAAACAAACATTTAAGGACTGCCAAAAGAAAAAAGCATGTCACCCACGTGAACGTGGACCTTAGTAAAACCCTAAAAAATAAAAAATAAAATCCCCACGTGTACAACAATAGAATTATTTCTCAGAAAATTCTGAGAGTCAATTTGATCGAAAATTTCAAAGTCTAAACCATATTGATGATGAATTATACATACGATGGTACGTATAAGATATATGTATGATATGATATGATGTATTGGATGGGACAATAGGTAGAATAAAGGAGTGGAATCAAAGTGAGGGGTGTTGTTGGAAAAGAATAAAATTTAAATAAAATAACTAATGCGGATGAAGGAACCTAAACTTTGCTTTAGATCCACAGATTTTGCGGGGCAGTGCCACGACAAAGGGACCCAATACTGGATGATCTGTGCTTTTTGTCGGTTCACCTTTTTTTATTTAATTAAAAAATGAAAAAGAAGAAAACTGAATAAATTTTTTAACCCTTTTTCTTTGTTAACCAAATCCATAATTAGACCATGGTTAACGACAAATCCGGAGAAGTGCTCACATAATCATATTGAACCAAAAGCGGCTTCACATAACTATTGTCCTTTTACTTTTAGTTTCATTACCAGATTAGCACTTAATAATCGAGTTATTAAAAAAAAAAATAGGTATACTTCGAATACATCATGACAACTTTGCAGTGTTTTTAGAAACAAATCACCTGTCTATTGTGGATTTTCTTGATAAGGCAAGTGCAAAATTTATTGGATTGACAAAATACAAAATAGACTATATAAGTTAGTATTTCTAGCTCTTTCGGAAAATAGATAAAATAAAATGTTATTCTGATAGGTTTTAATATATCACTAATTTTTCGTTCATGCTAAAAAATTTAGATGATTTCTTATGCAATATTTTGTTTAATTTACCTTCTTCTTTTTTTTTTTTTGGCTTAAATTTTTGTTTAATTTCTTAATTATTTTTATTGTGTGTTTAATTTTCGTTCCAACAATGATATAACTTCATATTTTTTAAATCAATTTGTTTTTGTGATGGTTCCAAGGCAAGGTAAGAGCCTGGCTAGTTTTGTGCTTACAGAGGCCTTCCTTTGAGACTTCAAAACTTCTTATGGGTTTGTCCTGGCCAATAAAGTCCCGACACGTTTGGTTTTGTTTCTGGAAACTGGGGTTCAGCTACTTATGGCACGTGTCCTGCTTACTGACACGAAAAGAGGCTGCTCACTGCGGCCGAGAAGGTCAATGGCTCCAGCCTCTCCTCAACGGGGTGGGGCCCTCACGGATGAAACAAAATACGTGTACGTACGTGTCAAAATTTCTCGACCTCTTTTTCCCCCCCCCCCCCTCAAGTTATCATTTTTTTCTTTGGGACACGTTTTCGAAATTTGGACTGTCCTATACAGTGAAAATCCTAAATTACGTGTGTGTATATATATAAGACACCAGTATATAAAATCCTAAATTACACATATATATATATATATAAAACATCAGTTATTTTAGCTAATTAAAATTTATTTTATATATTTTTATATTAAAAAGTAAAAAAAATACTATTAATAATACACGTCTTTTTATATACATCATTATAACTGTTGGATCACTATTAGATGGCGATCTACCAGTCTAAAAAAATATTTATATATAAGTAAAAAAAAAATACCTACTAGATTGATAACCTATAAATATATATATATATGATAACACTATATATCTCAAATTTTGTACTAACACATATAATATGTAAGTTGTCACTATCTAATTAGTGTGTTAATACTACCATAATAGATTAAACATTATCACTAATTGAGTACTGACAAATCACATACCACATGTATAAGTATTAAAAAATTGGTACAAAAATCTATACCTTAAACATTATCTATATATATATATGTTACGTCTATAACACGGCTTCCTTAAAATGACCGTAAATAAGGAAAAACCAAAAATTATAAAATTTAAAAAGGAGGATTTGAATCTTAAAATTTATATATAAAATTAAAAAGGCAAATCTATAATAAGGCTATCCAATTTAGCCCTATGTATAGATATTTTCTAGATTATAAGATCAAAATAAAAAGTGACTACAATATTGAGTACATGATAATTTTCATATATCACTATACCTAGGTAAGAACTCAAAAGACAAACTCTCTCCTCTCCTCTGACCTCTCTTCTTTCTTGATTTTTCTTTTGCAACTCATCATCCTTTCTTTCTTAGCTCAATAATCTTAAACTTCTTTCTCCCACAATACAATTTTATTTTCAATTATGATTGATAACTTTTATTTTTTTTCCTTTTCTTTTAATTTAGAAAAACAAAGCTTTGACTATAAAGATTTACTACTAAGAATAAAAGTAATTATCAAATCATTTAACTAGTCTGCAAATTGAAAGATTAAGTGTTATTATGGTCATCAAATTTGGCGTTTTTCATTTCTCTATCTACCACTAAGTTTGTTGGGATTGAGGTCATATTAGATTAGCTGCTAAAGCATCGTTGATTTGGGATTTTTTAGTATAATGGAAAATCAAGGTCGATTATAAAGGAGAAAGTTGGAGAAGACAAAAATAGATTCAAAAAAACCAATCCATTGTTTCTAGGCAAATACATTTTAAATTACCTGCAAAAAAATATTTTGGTGGAAAAAAGGACCGACAATAAATTTTTATGGCTGAATTATTAAATATTAATCTAGGTTTAAATAAATACTTTTCTATTTTAGATAAGGATAAATGATGCAGTTATTTTTGAGATAAAGATATCGGGAGCTCGTAGAAAGAAATGAGATATTGATGGTTCTTGGTAAATATAATTATCGTAAATTTTGTAATTACTGGGTACTAGGTAGTAGAGGGAGAAAAGGAAAAATGTGGGATTTAACATTCTGAGTTTTATTCCCGTGTAACCAATATTTTTGAAACTTTATATTTGAAACACGATTTATGTCAATCGGATGACCTAGATAAAGAGCCTTATATATGGTCAAAAAGCGACACCCTACTATAGACGTGCCTCAAATTATAATAGAGTGATTATCATCAAATTAAGCTACAATTGGGAAATATATAGCTTTAACACATCTTCCATGAATAGGTAGGGTAAAGAGTAAGACTAAAACATGCAAAATGTCCTATTTTTTTTTTTCAAGAAAACATAATGTAATTAATCTTGTATGTTATAATTTTTTTAATCAAATTCCCTTTATTTTAAGAAATATGGAAAAGTCTATTTAAATTTGATTTAATTATTGCAAAAACCTTGTAATTTGACTATTTTTAAAATTTGACCTCCTCATATTATCAAAATTAGAGAAAGTGGTTGAATGACAAAATTACCCTTAGTAAATAGTAAATTTAGATTTAAAATAAATTTAAAAATTGTCCATGCGAGTTTCAAACAACATTTTGATTTTTCAAATGATCTCATAAGTGATAAAATAGTTTCTAAATAATTATCTATATATCCAAACATAAAATAAAAATATAATATAAACCTAAAACTACCATCTGTTAAGGGTAATTTATCGTTTCTTATCAATTTTTTCAATTTAGTTTATAAGAGAATGTTAGATTTCACAACTGATTAAATTATGAGATTTTTTTGTAATAAAAAATCAAATTAAAAGGGGTTTTCCCATATTTCATAAAACACAGTAGTTTCATAAAATAAAGGCTAAATACAAGTCCATTTTGTCATGTTTTCTCTTTTATTTTTTATGTTTTTTAAAAAATATTTTAGTTTGATGAGAGATTCAAACGTTTTGTTTAATGTATTATTTTTCTAAGTTTTTTTTTTAATAAAGTAACAACCACCTAATTTTATTTAGGCTTTTTATTACCAAAACTACCTGAATTAAGAACAATTTAATAAAATTAACTATGAACTCAATTTTTTAAAGCAAAACTCTCTAAACTTGGAAAAAATTAATAAAATTAATCTTGAAGTCAAATTTTTAGAGCAACACCCCCTGAAGTCCCATAATACTAGAGCAAAACTCTCTGAAGTCCCCTAATACTAGAGCAAAACTCTCTGAAGTCCTCTAATATTAGTATATTAGAAAAAAAAATGTTTATATTATTTTTTTTACTGTTAAGTCCTTATTCTCCTATTTATGACTTTTAAGTCTTTAATATTATTTTTATTTTTCCCAGTCTTTTTTTATTATTTTTTTAGAATAATATTTCTCTTTATTTCTAATTTTATCATCGTTGATTAATAACTTATCACATTATAATTTTTTCTTGTTTGATTTTTTTTTGGAATAAAATATTTTTAATATTAAATCAATTAACGTTAAATAAAAAAATAATACTAAAGACCTAAAATTCATAAATAAGATAATAAGGACTTAATAATAAAAAAAACTAATATAAGCATTTTTTTCTAACAAAACTAATATTAGAGGACTTCAGGAGATTTTGTTCTAATATTAGGGGAGGTCAGTGTGTTTTGCTCTAAAAAATTGAATTCAAGGTTAATTTTATTAAATTATTTAGAGTTTAGGGAGTTTTGCTCTAAAAAATTGAATTCAAAGTTAATTTTATGAATTATTTTGAGTTCAGGGGGTTTTGGTAATAAAACGATTTTTATTTATTAGACAATATAGTTTTTCATTTTTGAGCTTCTTGCACGAATCCAAGCACAAAATTAAAAAAAAAAAAGAAATATCCCGGACTGAATTATTTAAAAAATTCTGAATATATTTTTAAAAAATATCATCTCTAAAATTTTACTAAGAGAAATGCTATTTGTACAAATATTTTAAAAAATATCATTTTTTTCCTCCAAAATTAGTATTTTTTAAAAAATCGAGTTTACTAATCAAGTTATTTTGAATAACCAATGGAATAACTCAAGGTAACTAATATCGTTACTTCAAGAGTTTAACTCGACCGGTTTTCTCTAGTTTCTTACCATCTTCGTGTGATGGACAATCTTCTCCGAATGTGTTTCGCATTGTATTAGTTAAATAAAAGTGAAATTTAGGCTCAATACCTGCCTTTTTTTTCTCCCACTACTACTTGCCTTTTCATTTTGATAGTTTCAAACTTGTTTTTGGGTATACATTTTATGTATAAGATACGTATGGTATATATTATAATATATATATATATATATATTGCCAGTTTTTTGATATAATTTTTATGTATAAAGTATACGTGATAAACATTTTACGAAAAACGGGCATAGATCTTTTGAAAAAAAGGGCATCAATGTAAACAAGCTTAGAAATTGAATATTTATGTACTTTTCCTTAAAGTATAAGTTAAAATGGATAAATGTCGTTTATGGGCCTACTTTACAGCTTGTGCTAAACTATACAACTAGCTAACCAAAGACCCAATAATTGTTTGGCTACTTTCAGAAAAAGAAAATAAAATTCTCTTGGGCTGGCTCAACTAATTTTATGGGAGAAATATGATCGGGACCGAATTAGAAGTGATTTGGATTAAAAGTATTTGAGGATTTGAGTTTACACGGTACAATTTTTTCAAAAAAATAAAAAAAAAATCAGATTTTAATTTTTTTTGAAAAATCCCTGATTTAATTAGAAAATATCACTTTCAAAATATTTAGAAAAATACCTTACCTATTGATGACATACTTGAGGTAATCGGTTAACGTAACTTCGAAAATTAGCAATTTTCAAAACAAAAAAGTGATATTTTGTAAATATTTTTTAAAAATAGTATTTCTCTAAATAAACTTTTAAAAATGATATTTTACTAAAGAAATCCGAGATTTTTCTAAAATTTTAGTCCATCTGAGATTTTTCAATTTTTTGGACTTTGGGTTTGGATTTTTGTAAAAAGCTCAAATGATTTTTCTAAGAGAACTATTTTTAAAAGGGATATTATCATTTTTATACCTTGTATTTTGATATTTTGTTCAAATCATACTTTATATTTTAGTTATTATCAACATTGACTTTTAGATTTGACATATATTATCCTGACACTAATTTAGAGTAGTTAATTTACCAAGATGCTGCTTAAAAAATTTAAAATACTAGTATCAGGGTATAAATTTGCAATATATTTTAAGTCTAAAGGTCAATGCTCACAATAATTAAAAAACAAGATATAAATTGAACAAAGTGTCAAAATACAAAATATAAAAGTGATACTATCCCATTTTAAAAATGCTCTTTTTAAAATGAACACAACATTATTAACTAGTAGTCATTATATTAGTAACCACTTATTAAAGTGTTATAGTTATTATGACTAGTCTTAAGGAAGTAGGAAATTAAGGCAACTAGGAGTATTTTGCCTCCACTTCACTTTTCTAGAATTATTTTTCAAAATTTATTTTCTAGGAGCAAAAAATTACATTTTTAGTAGTTTTTGGAGAGAAAAAAAAATGTTCATTTAGAAAAATACCCTTATGTGATACCAAATTATGTGACCACCTGTCATAATTTTTTGACAGTTTATCATCTCAATTTTTTTAAGGAATTTTTTTAGAATAAGAAATTTTATTTTCCATTGTTTACTAACTTCGAAGTAATCACGATTTGTGACTCGTGATTACAATTTTGGGATTTAAGGTCACAATATATTTTACATCGTTACAGACATTGTGAGATTTTGTTACTGTAATTTGTACAATCTTGATATATTATCGTAATTTGTGACTCCTAGTAATAAAATTTGTGCCAACATTATAAAAAGAAGATAAGTATTATTCTCTATTGGCCAACAATGGTGTAATAACATTTGTCTAATATAAGTTTAATTTTATAAGAAAAATCATGACATTTTCTCTATTAGTAGTCAATATATGTGATACTAACAGTCATGTAATTCATAACAGTTATAATTTTTGTGTCATGAAACCCTGACTTATGACCACTGGTCACAAATTTTGTGTCTGCCTTACAAAAACAAAATACGCATTCACATTAGATAACAAATTCAATGCCTTTATATAATAATAATAATAATAACATACATAATTCATGACAGTTATAATTTTGTGCAACAAAATTTGATCTATGTCTGCTAGTCATAATATTTATGTATCTTACAAAAATTATTATAATTTGTGACAATCCAACATATACAAAAATCATACCTAAAATTCATCTGTAGTCACAAATTCAGTCCAAATCATTCATAAAATATACAAAATTACACTTTTCTCTTTATCTCTACCATTTTTCAGCACAATTTGTGATAATCCATTATACAAAAACTGTCATTGTCACAAATTAATCTAACACATACAAAAATCAGTCCCAAAATCCATTTATAGTCACAAATTCAGTTCAAAATTCTTCCAAAAAAACACAAAATTCCACCCGTTGATTATCACATATTAAAATATTCAATTCTTAATACAAATATAGGCCATCAACGAGAAATAACTTCATTCAAGCAATTTATTAAATACATGGAAGTCATTATAGATCTACAAAGTGAAAAAAAAAACTTCACTCAGGTAATTTATCAAGTAGAAGGTAGGCAAAGCATAACAATGAGTTAAAAACCAATGAAAAAAAGGTGACCAAACCTTTTTCCTCCAAAACTTAGGAGGAAGTTCTTAGTAGCCACTTGAGCTAGAGTGGAGATGTACACGACATGAGATGGATATGTCGGCGGAGATCTTATAGTTGGAGCCAGAGACGTAGGCGTGACCGCTCGAGCTAATGGCCGAAGTTGAGGCCTCGAGGGGAAGAGGGCAGATGTCGGCTTGGTTGGTGGGCTTTGGGACAGAGTTGACTCAGTGAGTTTGCGAGGGTGGTAGAGAGGAAGGAGCATCGTAGGAAGTGGAGGTGGGTTGGGCTTAGTCACTTGGGAGGTTCAAGTGGTCGGGCTATACTGTAGCTTAGGTGGCAATAGAGGAAAAAATATAGTTTAGGTTTATATTAAAAGAAAAGAGTGTGGCGTTGGGTAATAAATGTTTTTAGCTGGGAGGGTATTTTGGTGTTTTCGCTCTTTTTGGACTCCTAGAAAAGAAATTTTGAGAATCACTTGTAGAAAAGTAAAAATGAGGTAAAAAAACTCATAGTTGCCTTAATTTTCCTAAGAAAGTCTGAAAAGACTTTCGTTTTAGGTTAGAGTACCTTGGTTCCAAAAGAATTTTTTATGATTATTTTTCAAGAAGACTAGACATAATTATGATGATTACTGATCACTGTAAAAAATGTTCAATCATAAATAAAATAATTATCAGTTATGATACAGGCATTTTACAAAAATACATGCCTAAATTTGAAAGAATTAG
Source organism: Parasponia andersonii (assembly GCA_002914805.1). NCBI lineage: Eukaryota > Viridiplantae > Streptophyta > Magnoliopsida > Rosales > Cannabaceae > Trema > Trema andersonii. The sequence continues at coordinate 138,979 of JXTB01000272.1, read as the reverse complement.
GAAAAAAAAAATCCAAGATAGGCTAATTTTTTTTTTCTTTTATGATAAATTCTAGATTTTTTTTAATTAAAATACCATATTTAGAAATTCACTTACAAAATACCACATTTTAATTTATTTAGAAAAATAAAACTTCTCTCTTTGAAAAGGAAATTTTCAAATATACTTGAGATTAAGTGTGTTCAAAACCTATATGATCCATTTGCACTTTGCGAATTGAATTTTTTAAAACTCTACTTGTGCGGATTATATTTTTTACCTATTCAAAATAACTAATTCAATCCAATCCATACTTAAAATATATATATAGGGTGAGTTTTCAATAGGTATTTTTATTTTTACTCTATAGACGGATAAGTTTCACTAATTTAAAAATAAACCTACAATAACAAATTATCTCATTCAATATATTAATTTCTAATTCTTATTTATTTATTTCATTTTTGAAAATTTAATTTTTTAATTACCTTTAATTAAAACTATTTGTACTATTGTATCTTCAATATTTCATAATTTTTTTTACTATACGAAAGAGAAAATCCGGGGTAGCATAATTTTTATATTATAAATAAGTTGGTTTCTTAAATAATAAAAAAGGAATAAAGCAACTAAATTGAAAGAAAATTTGTTTTAAAAAAAATATTATGCGTGAAACAGCTTAAAATTTGTACATCTTGTTGTTTTTTTCCCCAAAGAATAAGATAGTTGAGAATGATTTGAGATTATTAAGTTTTTTCACTGGACTTTGTACCATGCTTAGACTCGACCCACCTAAAATATGGGGCGAACCGACCTAGCCCATATTCTTATTAAGGGGCCTAACACGGTCCACAACTTGAGCCCACACTTTATACAGATTTAAGTGGATCATACCTAAGCGGGTTGTGCCTATGCAGGCCGAATATTGGCCATAATGTGGTCCTAATTTCGTGGTTATTCTATGCTTTAAAATATCAAATATGAGCCTAAAACTCATTCATATTTTTTTTAAATTTGAATAAATTAAAAATAAACAAAAATTAGTAAATAAATAACATTAAAAACATATAAATGAAAATATTTAACTAAGATTTTCTAAAATTTTAATTAAGAAATAAATTTAAAATTATATATAATGACTAAATGTGGGCCGTGTTAGGTTGGGCATATGGGCCTATGACTAAAGTCTACGCCAACCCCTACTATATGTAACAGACTAGCCCAAATCCACATAATATGAGTCTGGGCCAAGCTGATATCATGTTTTTTCTTCGAAATGTAGGCTGACCTACAAACTCAATCCACATTGACATCTCTACTCACGTATATATTAAAAAGCACATATGATTTGCCTTAAACTACTACAAGTGCCATTACTTTTTATTTCAAAGCATGGCTCCAATCTCATTTCCGTTCTTTTTCTTATTTTGTTTGTTTTATTATATATATACTCATTTCCGTTCTTTTTCTTATTTTGTTTGTTTTATTATATATATATATATATATATATTAACACATTTACATGTTTCTTTTGAGTGAAAATACATTCTTATATATGAAACGTTTTTAATAATTTATGAACTCTTGTGCTAGTCCGTACATGGTTTGAACTTTGATCTTTTGGCAACTCTATCTATGTGCATGGTTTGAACTTGGACACACTTTTTTTTTTTCAAAGTTCCATTTTTTTTTCAACTCTTTTATTCAATTGAATAAAAAGCATCCCTCTCAGCGATAAAAGAATTTGTTCTTTGGTTAGGAATATTAATGCCTTTTTTCACTTTAATTTGTAAAAAACAAGAAAAATATTTTTAAAAAATTATTGTTTAATTCTTTTTTTTGTTAATAATTTTTCTATTTAAAATAACAATTTTTTTATTTAAATTTTTATGGAATTTCTTATTATTACTATTATAGAAAAAGAGAAGCCAATAGATTACAACTATAATTTTTTAGATTATCATAGGTAATCAACCATCTCAGCAAACAACGTCTTTCCTAAATTATCGTAACTACTTATGATATTAGTGGCTAGTACAAGTTGTTGGTTTCTAAGAGTGATATCTACTTATAAGACTGGTTTTTATATAAAACTAATTTAGTTATTGGTTACTCTAGTTACTAATTACCAATTTGTCACTAGTAACTAGAGTTATTGGTAACTTGTTACTAGTTTCTTTGTTTATTGGTTATAGAATTACTAGTAACCAAATGCAAGTTTATTTATTTATTGGTTATAATTCTTATTACCACTAATAACTTGATTACTGATTACTAGTTACCAACCTAGTTAATGGTAATCAATTTGGTTTCTGATTCCAAACTAGTGGTTGGTTACTAAGATTAGTGATTAGTTACTAATTATTAAATTGGTTATTTGTTACAAGACTGGTAAATAGTGATTACTAGTTATTGATGTAGTTACTGGTTACTAGTAACCAATCTAGTTACTATTTACCAATATGCTTACTAGTAAGTTGTTATTAATATCCAATTTGGTCACTATTAACTAATCTGATTACTCGATTCCAAATTAGTAATAAATAACTAATCTGATTGCACTTACTAGTTTCTGTGGTTATCGATTATTAGTTTTATTACTATTGATAAAATTAATTATTGGTCACCAGTTATCCATATTACTGGTAACCAGTTTGGTTATTAGTTTTTAAACTGGTGACCGCTACCAGTTACAAGACTAGTGTAATTTATTACTGCTTATTGATACCAGTAGCAAGTTTGGTTACAGGTTTCCAAATTAATTGTTAGTTACAAGACTGGTAATTAGTAACAGTAACTAGTAATTAGTAACCGATAACTAACTTTATAATTGGTGAACAATAATTATTTTTATAATTAGTAACTAGTAATTAAATTGGTTACTAATTACTGAATTAGTTGTTGGTAATTAGTAAGTAGTAACCAAGTAACTTGTAAGTAGTTTCCAAGTAATTAGTAACTATAATTTTTAATGGTTAATAGTAACTATTCTCTAGTTATTTGCATTTTTTTTATTATCGATTCATTATAGTGACTAGTTTCTAATTTACTATCAACCAATTTGATTACCGGTTATAAATCACCAATTTGATTACAAGTTACCAATTGCAAGGATAATTATTTGTTACCAAATATAAGATTAGTTATTGGTTATCAGTAACTAGTCAATTTGGAAACTAAAAACTAGTAAAAAAAATAAAGTAAAAAAGAAAAATATTTTGAAAAGAAAAAAAATGAAAGAGAGAAAAAGGGAAAAAATAATAAATAAAAAAAGAAGAGAAAAGAAAAAAAAAATAAAGGAAAAAAATTGTAGCTCATTATCCTTAATAGAGGGAAAAAAAAGACATAAAAGAAAAAGAAATTAAAAAGAAAATTAAAGAAGGAAAAAAATGGAAAAAGGCTGGTGAGATTCGAACAATAAAATGTAATAGAGAATAAAACATACAAGTCACCAGACCTACCCTTAAGTTAAATATCAAACTTTGTACAAATATAAGTCAATGATAAAAGAATATTTTAATTACAAGTCTGCCACCGTGCTTTTTGACTTAACTTTTCAAATATACCAAATACATGTGGTACGAAACTTAATATTTCTTTCTACCGTATATTTGTAATTATTTTATGTTTTTATCGGTAATAGCGTAATTATCCCGTTTATTTAGATGAAGGATGAGGAGAGAAAAAATGGGAGTGGCAATATAACGACCTTGATGTCTTTTTATCTTGTTATCCTATCCGACATTCATTTTGGGCCAAGGTGTACTTAATAAAGGTCCATCACCACGAAAGGCCTTGTGAAGATTAAGGCGCTTGTGCATTTCTCACTTTCGCTTCTTTACTGATCCGATGAATTTTTACATCACCTCCTCGCGTAATCTTCTTCTTCCTTATACAAGTATGTTATCATTAAAGTTTATTTTTTGAACCCATTTATCGTCTTCACTATACGCCATACCATATACATCTTAATCTCATTTTGTTCCTCTAAACGAATAAAGCATATTATTGTGGTCAGAAAAAAAAAAATGAAGCATATTATCAAAATCTCAAGTCTGAGATACAGAAAACCCTGAAAAATAGAAAGCAAAACTTTACAGTCTCTTACATATGCTTAATTTGGGACTTTTTAAAACCCAAAAACGTGAGCTCGGAGAGTGACACTACATGGGCCCCTTTTCTCCCTAATTAGTGGTAGGTAACAACCTTAATTTCGGAGTTCGGACACATCCACTACTGCATGTTTAGTGACATGTTCTAGTCATGCATGGGCTCAATCCTGTGGATATATACACATATATAGATGCGTAGATGGTGCGTAAGAACAAGAACGACGCCGTTCTGTCTCATGATAGGATATGGATGAGAGTTATATATGGCAGGTCTCAGTATCTCACTCTCTCAGTAAATCCAAAAGCCATTTATTTCTTTGAATGTGGTCTAAAAGGGTCCCCTCTTCTCTTAGGGATAATGGTATGTATGTAGCTAATGGGGAGTGAACTAGCTCTGCCTACTAAGCTAAGATTTCCTATTGGATAAGAAATACAGGTCGGAATGGTCCCATAAACGAATAGCATATTCAATAAAAATAAAATAAAATACAAAAGAGGCAAAACACGATTTCAACACACAACGAATGAAAAAGATACAGATTCCTATTAACATCATAAGAAAAGTCCTAGAACTAACGCCGCCACCTTAACGATTTGGTTTGTTCTTATTTTAAAACCAATATTGCTTTTGTTTTGGTTTTTGTGTGTTTTCAAAGTTTTTGCCCTACTCAGATATGGGTGTTATATACGGTTAATTGTAAAAAAATATCTTTAAGAATGATCTTTTGCAGTTTTATTTTCATTTTTTTGAATTATATAAAATTGTACCTTTATATTCGAAATCTTTATAATTTTTTCCTCCCGTGATTTGTACTATTATTTTAAGTTATATACAATAAATTTTAACTGTTTGTCAACGGAATATGATATCCCTAATTCAGATTACATATTTATTATAAAACTTTCTAATTAAATTAGATATAAAAAATAGATATTTACAAAATTTTAAATATAAACGTATAATTTTGCATGTAATAAAAAATATGATTAAAATTATAGAAGTGCTATACTTTATTGCATGGTGTTTTTTTTTTAATACTATTAATCCCTTATATATACACAGCTACAATATATATATATATATATATTAAAATAGGAGGGTCGATGCTACCAATAACCACGCGCATGTCGCGATGGTTGCATTTTATAATTATCCATTTTCCACAACAATCGTTCGACTGTTGTATATTAACTATATCCATTTATATTGTTCACAAGAATGTTTAAATCTCATTAACTGAAATTGATCAAATACATCAGATCACCAAAGCAACACTCCTAAAAAAAAAAAAAATTATTTGATTTTTCAAGTTTTTGGAACTTTTACGGAAGATATATTAGATTATTTGATTTTTCAAGTTTTTGGAAGTTTTACGGAAGATATATATAGCAGAGGAAAAGGAGTTCAGTTTTAGTGCCCTTTCTTGGGAAGCAGCTACGTACTTACGAGTTACATCTAGCTTGGCCTGTGAGATTGGGTCTTTCTGTTGCATAGGATCCTTATAGGAAGGTCCCCAACAAAGGATACGAAAGTGACTTGAAAGTTTGGCATCACAATCTTCTTTTGAAGTGTTAACGTTAAAAAAGATAAGAGAAGATTTTATATGTTTGTGGACGTACCAAAGGACAAGCGTATTGTAGAGAGCCAAAACTGTTTCAGCACTGGACCTACTGGACCATTGAGCTTCTTTTATTGGGCTAGAAAAGTACCATTCCAATTGAGTTGCGTACTTGATTTGAAAAACTCTAAAATGATACAGTTAAAAGACTATCGCATATTTTGAATCTTTGGGTTAAATATGGTTTTTTTATTACCAAAATTCTATGAATTCGCAGCAACGATTTAATAAAATTAACTCAGAATTTAATTTTCTTGAGCAAAATTCTCTAAATTCGAATTATTTAATAAAATTAATATTGAACTCAATTTTTTAAAACAAAACTCCCAAAGTCTCCAAATACTAGGACAAAATCTTCTGAAATTCTTTAATATTAATTTTGTTAGAAAAGAAAAATTGATATTATATTTTTTTATAGGTAAGTACTTATTATCTTATTTATGACTTTTAAGTCTTTAATATTATTTTTTAATAATAATAATATTATTTTTATATTTTTTCTAATTCTTTTTTTATTATTTTTTAAATAATAATTTCTCTTTATTTCCAATTTTATCAAGCTGATTAATAACTTATCCCATTATAATTTTTTCTTGTTTGATTTTTTTTGGAATAAAATATTTTTAATATTAAAAGCGATTAACATTAAATAAAAAAAATAATACTTAAGACCTAAAAGCCATAAATAAGATAATAAGGACTTAATAGTAAAAAAACTAATATAAATATTTTTTTTTTCTAACAAAACTAATATTAGAAGACTTCGGGTTTTGCTCTAATGGTTTTACTCTAATATTAGAGATAGAGAGTTTTACTCTAAAAAATTGAATTTAAGGTTAATTTTATTAAATTTTCCGAATTTAAGAAATTTTGCTCTAAAAATTTGAATTCAGGGTTAATTTTATGAATTATTTTGATTTCAAAGGTTTTGGTAATAAAAAACCTAAAACATAATATCAGGATTCAGGAAATAGAGGGTTAAGCCGCTACTCAAGCAGCTAGGGAATAAATTAACCAAGTTGAAAAATATTGATCTCCCTTATATTTGACTAAAATAGGAGCAGTAATAATGTTTTGTAGAATAGGCAATATGGGCTTCAAAATCTTGGGGGTACTAGAGGACCATATATGAGTTCACAAATCAAAGTTGAAGATGAAAAAGTTCAGAACGTAAGTAGGAACAACTGAGGAGATACTTGTACTGTACTTGTTAATATTCATAAAGAGGATTCTAACTTCTTAGTCAAATAACAAGTGAAAGTATAGCTAAGCCTTTCAAATTTGAATTCCACACGGCATATCTTCTAAGATAGAAACCACTATATTATGTTTGTTGCCGTCAATCAATACTTGCTTGACTACCAAGAAATCGGCACCAAAACTCACGGTCGGTGATTCATCGGCTTTTTAGTGCATTTAATGCATTTCGCATATATGCTTCTTTCAAAAAAGAAAAGAATAAAGAATTCTTTGCTTCAAGTTTCACTTAATACAGTGAATTCTCATGGTTTTTCTTCAATTTTATATGATGCGTCAGTTTATTATTAATTGATTTTAATTACAATTTAAATATGACTTATTCAAATTCATTTTTATTAATTATAATCACCCGGTAATAGAATTACACATTATACGGTATTGATTGCAAAATAGCATTTGTTTTTTTTTTGTTTGGTGATCTCATTGTTGGTGATATTCATTTGTTTTTGATTGAAGGTGATATAACTATTTTCGTTGATAATATTATACATAAGAACGAAGCAGTTCATACATTAATAAATTTTAATTGTATTTCTTGTATTATAGAAATATTTTTTAACCAATAAAGAATTTTCATGTTGGAGTTTCATTTTTTTTTTTAAATCTGGGAGAGCTAATTCCATGAACAAATGAAACATCCAATCAAGCTTCTTATATCCACTAATTTCTTCTGTCTTTCTACTTTTTCTCTTATTAGTCAAAACGACCAAACTACTAAATTTTTCTTTTTTTTTCTTCCTTTCTCTACCAACACTCAATATACCTGTCTTTGAAAAACTATTGGCGAAGCTATTATTCTCCCATATCATTGCTTGCTTATTATGTAAGTGAGAGAAAGCAAAATTTGCTACCATTTGGTCAGAAATCATAATGAAGACTTAAATAGTGCTTATGAGAAAGTAGCTTTTGAAAACGCGCTTAATTTAATTAAGTAATGAACCCACTTAAACACTCAAGCAACACTAGGGTTTACGGGCAAGGAAAGACAAATGAAGAAAAGGAAAATAAATGAATAAATGAATAAAATTAAAGGCAGAAAAGAAGAACTATACTTGCGAGTTGGACCAGAGTCCAGGCACTAGTCCTGACTCCTGCGCGGATGGGACTTGCCTAACTCCGAGTGGGCTAAACATATTTGCCCATATGCTTCAAGTTGTGCTTAAAGATTGGGAGTAGCTTTCATCCACGACTCAATTTGAATAATTTTTAGAAAAAAAATGTATATATATATATATGAAAAGAAAGATAAAAGAATAATACTCTAATTGCAGAATTTTTTTTTTAATTTTTCACATCGCTTTATTTTTTTTCAACTAGATCTTTCTTGATCAAGTGTTAATAAATTACTCTAATAATTTTAATATGAACTGGCTTTGCTAACTTAACTGAGTATCATCTGAAAATATGGGTACAAACTCCCAAGACAAAATTACCTTAATTTATGTAAACTGTAAGCTACTAGATTTGAGTGAACTATCTTGACGTGAAAAAAGAGCTAAACTAATCAACCTTCGTAACTCTTATCATCGGCATGAGGAAGTTGAAGCAATTTTTTTTTTTTTTAAAATAAGATTACAACGCTCCACCCTGATGTGATAAGTATAACAGCACAGAAAAGTAATCCAATCCACTCATTCACTGTAGGGCCGCCTCACAAGTACAATATTTCACCAACAGTATCCAGTTGATACAATAAAAAAACAATATAAGTATTTTTTTTTTGGGTGGGCTTAACTTATTATTATTATTTATTATAAATTGAAAGAAAAATAATATACACATATTTTATCAGTGTTTGAACTTTGATTTCTCCAAATTCACACGTACATCCTTCAAATTTTGGACTAATTGAATTAATTTCGGTTGGTAAAAACAAATTACATGCTAATTTCTCAAGCGCTGAATCATGGGCATTTTCTTTTTTCTTTTTCTCTTTTATTTTTAGTCAAAAACTCTCTCTTTCTTTTATTTTTTCCAATTATTTCTTTTTTTCTTCTTTTATTTTCAAACACAAGTAGTATAGTGCTAAATGTATTCTCTATTTTATGTCTCATTATTTTGACACGTTAATTTTATTCAAATATTTAAACAATTAGACAAAAAGAAGAGATTTAACACGCCTAGACTACTCAACAAAACAATCAAAGGCCTAATGCAAAAAAAAAAAAAAAAAAAAAAATTGTAACGAAAAACCAAAGCCAAAAAGCTAAAAACTTTCGACATTTGTAATGACAACTCGTACACCAAGGGCACATACACCCCTAAAGCAAGTAGGCCCCACCCTTGTTTCCGTACAATGGCCCGGACATTAGGTGTACCTTTCCACGTATCCAAACCTGTCTCAAACCCAACAGCCTCTTTTTATTTTTTTGCTTTTCTTTTTTGTTTTCTAAAAAATAATTTCCTCCGCTTTATAAATTGAGCATAATCTCCCTCTCCTCTCTCATCAAATTCCCCCAAAGAAAGACTCACGAAAAAAAAGGAAAAAAAGAAAAAAGAAGCCCCCAAAGCCAAAATTTTCCTCCTCTCAAAACACATGAGAGAAGGAAGCAAACCCAGTAGTACCAAGACAAGAAAAAGAAATGGAGAGCCAGGATTTCTCGCCGCCACACGTGGACGCATCGCGGCCGTCGCTGGGGTTCCCACTCGGCACAGCTCTACTCTTGATCATCATTTTCAGCTTAAGCGGCATCTTCTCCTGCTGCTACCACTGGGACAAGCTCAGATCCCTCCGTAGATCTTTCTCAACCGACGGCTCTGATCCGGATGCCGATCTCGAGCACGGCCCCACCAAACCCAACTCTTCTAACTCGGTAATTTTCACACAATTCTGGGTCCTTTTAATTAATTATGAAAACTTCTTCTACTAATTTTAATATTTGCACTAAAAATATCATTGTTAATTTTATTTATTTATTTATGAAATGAAGGATTTGAAAGGAAATAGTCAATGGCAGAGCTTGCCGGTTCTGATGCCAGGGGATAAGGTTCCGAAGTTTATAGCATTGCCGTGTCCGTGTGAGCCCATACGACATGAAAAGATTGTCGTTGATTTGCCGAAGCCACCTAAGCCACCACGCTTCCCGGTGCCTCTTTACTAATTAATTATAAATTTAGTGACCGTTTTGGATGTACAGTAGAAATTCATATTTCACTTTGGTTTTTATTATAGATGAAAAAGAAAAAAATATGAAGAATTAAATGTTTTGTAAATGATAATTATGATTAACAAAATTTTGGTGGAAGTTATCATTTATTTTAAAATTTTATAGTACTATTAGTGTTTCGATTATGGTCACCTCTGATGACAGCCCAGTCTTTATTTTTATTTTTTGGGAAATTTTTTTTGGGTATCTTAATATTATGGTATAAATTCATAAAGTGGAAGTGACGAGTTATACTTTAGATTTTTTTTTTTTTTTTAAAAGAAGGAATTGCGATCTTGTAATGTATAGTTTTGCATCTGTAATTATAACGCCATTTTTATTACTATATTAACTTCTCCAAGTTTCTTGAAAGGCCTAGTTAGTAATCCAAAGGACCAAATTTATTTTGATTGAAATTTCCAACTTAAATTGGTTCCCAACTTAGTTTTGTCACTTTGGGCACAGCAAATATAAATGTGAAAAATTAAAAAATGAATAAGGAAATAACAGATGCTCTCCTAGATATGATCTTTGTTTAAATTTGGTTCTCCTATTATAAAGAGTATATATATATTCCTAAAATTTCGCTTTCTATTTCCAGACAATCTTCGTAGTTTCTGGAAAGACAACCTTTCTTATTCTTCCATTTTTTTTCTTGGGGGGAAGAAAATAATCTTTGTAGTTTCGATATTCGTTGGTTTTGAATGTTTCTGATATTTGTTTCTGGGTTTTGGCTTTTGGGGTTAATAATGTGACATTGTCATAGTATCCTCGACCATTCGGAGTTTGAAAGGTCAAAATGTTTTTCTCTTTTCTTTACTTTTCCCCCACTTTCCCACAATGATAATTGGTCTCAGGGATACAATTGGAATTACACTTCTATTTTTCTTTTTCCTTAATTAATCCATCTTCACCTTAATTTGGATTCAAGTATTTACAACCCAGTTTGATCCCCAGAATTTGGAACACTGCTGAATGCTCAATTATAAAGTTGTAAATTGTTGTACGGTCTAAAAATCTATATGTTGGTTAATGCTACGAAGGAAAAGTTAACGACTAAGAGAATGTGTCAGATCACACGAGTAAGTTAAGTGCGACCTCTTCCGAGTAAGTCGAATGCGACCTCTCTCTGAATAAAGTGTGACATTCTCTGAACGAGTTAAGTGCGACTAGAATGAAAGGAAAACTAGACTAAGCTTTGTCAAACGAGTAATCTACAAAGAAAGGGAAACAAAAGTTTCTCTTTCAAGATCGACCAATCATTTTATTTAAGTTATTACCCAGTTATATTGTTACTCAAATTGTATTTTCTGATTATACATTTAACCCATTTTCACAATTGGGAAACATTGAGTCACCCTCACCTATATAAAGGGAGTTCAATGCTGTTGTGAGGGATCTTCGGCTTCTGGGGAGAACTTTGGGGATTTATTATTTTTACTTCCTCAAAACTTAACAAAACTCTGGTAATCCTCCAGAAAATAGTGAACAACAGTGGACGTAGGCTCGTCTTTTTTGAGGTCGAACCACCATAAAATTCTTATCTCTTTTTACTTGTTTTGATTGATCAACTCTTTTTACACACAAGCTACATTTTGTAATTTCTTAAATTCATTGTTAACAAAATCTCCGTCAACAATTGGCGCTAGAGGGAGAGCTATTCTGGCAAAAAAGTTCGTCAATTCCGCTTCGTTCAACAATGGCAAACACCAGAAACACCGGAACTAGCCAGAACTAACCCCAAAACACTGCTGCTGCACAGGTAGATCATGCTCAGGATCAGTCTGTCGTGATCGCACCAGAAAATATTATCCAGAGACAAGATCGCATAGAGGAAGCACTGGTGAACCTTCAGCAAATTACAAGTCAGATTAATGACTCTCTACGATGACTTGCTGAGGGGCATATGCTAACTCCACCACAGCACGAATATCCTGCTTAACAACCTGAGAGAGGAATTCAGATTCTGGAGACAGGGAACCATGACCAGCATAAAGCCTGGCAGGAGCGTCATGGAGATCACACCTCCAAAGGAAAAGGTAAGGTCGCAGACTTGCCCCTGGAATCCGAAACTGACAATTCGAGCACAAATCGTAATCGTCGACAACCTTCTTGGAGAGTGACCATCAATCGTGATGGTCTAAACAACGAGCAAAAACGATAATCGAGGAGTGTCTTTGAAAAGATTAGTAGGGAATCTCGACAGAATCCTACAGACCTGAGATAACATCTAGAACAGCGACATAGTCAAGAGCGATCCACATCGCATCTCAACGACCGAAGTCGATCTCGTCGCACTATTTCAATGGAAATCCCACAAAGGTCGTAGCAGATCCTGCTTGACCAATCTGCCTTAAATCGCGATAACAACCAAAGGCCACCCCTACTACCAGCAAAAGATAATATTCTCCCTCTTCCTCTGAACGTCGATGTTCACAATTTGAGGATCGCATTAGATATACTTGCTAGATGGGATGATGAGCTCGCTGATGGGTATCGTCATTCGCCATTCAGTGAGGAGGTTCGAGCTGCTGCCTTACTTGCCGGATTCAAACTTCCCACCATAAATACTTTTGATAGGAAAACTGATCCGCAGGATCATATGGATCACTTCAATGACCTGATAGAGCAGGATACTAGGGAGTTCCATTACCCGCACAATGATGCGTTGGTCATAAAGATCAACTGTGGAAGTACACAGCTATGGCGAGTATTGGTTGATAATAGCAACGCTGTCGACATCCTGTACTATGATGCCTTCAAGAAGATGGGGTTGAGTAAAAGCGACCTGAAGCTTGCTGTCACCCCACTCTACGGATTTACTAGTAACAGCATCATGCCTAGGGGCATGATTGAGTTAATGGTCAATGTTAGAACCTATCCTAGGGTTTCAATGGTAATGACCCAATTCTTAGTTGTAGATTGCCCCTCTGCATTTAATGCTATACTAGGAAGACCGACACTGAGAGAACTTCGAGTAGTAACTTCGATCTATCATCTTGCTATGAAGTTCCCAACTCAATAAGGAATAGGCGAGGTGTGAGGCAACTAATACGATACGAGAACTTGTTATAACTCAATAAAGCTCACAACAAAAGATATGACACCTCGCACGATGATGGTCCAGCTATAAGGAGAAACATCAAGGAAAACATCAGAAGCGTCAGGCGAAGCGTCAAGCGGAACGTCAATCGATGACCTCGACCCTCGAGAAATTGATGGTGAGGTCAAAATTGGACCTATAGAAGACTTGGAAGATTTGCCAATAGATAGGTCTTTGAAGTTCTTAAAATTAGAGCAAAGCTTCAAGAACCCGTGCGAGCTTCATTAATCGCTTTTCTGAAATCAAATTTGGATATCTTCGTATGGCAACATTCGGATATGGTGGGGATTGATCTGAATATCATGTGTCACCGCCTCAATATAGATACAACGAGGAAGCCTGTGTAGCAAAAATGAAGAGCCATGAATCCAGAATGCTACGTCGCTTTGAAAGAAGAGGTAGAAAAGCTAGTCGAGATTGGATTCATTAGAGAATCCTTCTATTCAAACTGGTTTGCAAACCCAGTTTTAGTAAAGAAACCCAACAGGAAGTGGAGAACTTGTATCGATTTCACCAACCTCAACAAGGCGTTCCCAAAGGACAGTTTTCCCCTTCCAAGAATCGACCAACTCGTAGATGCGACGTCGGGACATGAACTATTAAGCTTTATGGACGCATATTCTGGATATAATCAAATCCCTATGTACGAGCTTGATGAGGACTATACTTCGTTCATCACTGATCGATGATTATACTGTTACAAGAAGATGCCTTTTGGACTCATTAACACGGGAGTGACTTATAAGCGTCTTGTCAATATGATGTTTGCAAAATAAATTGGCAAGACAATAGAAGTATATGTTGATGACATGCTGGTGAAATCGAAGGGAGCTGAAGATCACATCAAGCATCTTGATGAGATGTTCAAAATTCTTCGAAAATATTAGATGAGACTAAACCCCAAGAAGTGCGTATTCGGGGTAGGATCTGGAAAATTCCTGGGGTTCATGGTCAACCAGTGAGGAATCGAAGCTAATCCCCAGAAGATAGAAGCACTAATCGATATGCAATCCCCTCACAGACCCAAAAACGTTCAAAGCCTAGCGGAAATAGTGGCTACATTAAGTCGATTTGTATCTAGGTCAACAGATAAGTACTAACCATTCTTCGAAGTACTGAAGGGTTCGAAGAGGTTCGAGTAGATGGAAGAATATGAGCAGGCATTTCGAGAATTGAAAGTATACTTAGGTTCTCCTCCACTCTTGTCGAAGCCAAACCCGGGGAAAGAATTGTATTTATACCGCGTTGTTTCCAAATATGTGACAAGTGTTGCGTTAATTCGAGAAGAAGAAAAGATACAGTGACCGGTATGCTACATAAGTAAAAGATTGCTCGATGCCGAATCAAGATATCCAGAGATGGAGAAGTTGGCATTAGCACTCATCGTCGTACCGGGAAGCTTCGACCTTATTTTCGTGCGCACTCCATCAAAGTTTTTACGAATTTTCTGTTAAAGCAAGTTTTGCAAAAACCTGAAGCTTCAGGATGACTACTTAAGTGGGCAATTGAGTTGAGTCAGTTTGACATCTATTTTCAACCCCGCACTGCGATTAAAGGGGAAGCTCTCGCAAATTTCATTGTAGAATTCATATATGATGTCAATCTTCCCATAAAAGTAATCGAAAAACCAGCTACAGATTTATCAAAATTGTGGAAACTTTACATTGATAGATCGTCAAACGAGAATGGAGCCAGTGCAGGCTCAGTACTAATCAGTCCTGAAGGGCATAATGTTCATTGCACACTTCGCTTCAAATTTCTAACATTAAATAATGAGGTAGAATATAAAATACTGATAGCTGGACTAAAGCTCGCACAAGAAATGAAGGTCGAAATGATTGAGGTATACAGTGATTCCCAGCTGATTGTTTGTCAAATGATCGGCAATTATCAAGCAAGAGGAGAAAAAACAATGGCTTATTTAAAGGAGGTACGAAGACTCTTCTCGATATTTACTGCCTATAACATTCAACTTCTTCCTCGCATTAAAAATACTCAGGTAGATGCTCTAGCTAAGCTCGCCTTAACAAAAGATGCCGAATTACTAAAGGTGGTCCCTTTCTAATTTCTTGCAAAACCAAGTATCGAAGTAGAGCCCTAAATAACCATGCCGGTTGACAAGAAACCATCTTGGATGGATCCTATAATGAAGTATATACAAAATGGTGACCTCCCTAAAAACAAAGATGATGCAAAGCGACTTCGAATGAAGGTAGCCCGCTATGTCATCTATGACGAGAAGCTTTATTGAAGAAGTTTTAGTACGTCGTTGTTATTATGTATTGATGAAGAAAAAGCACACTACATTATGAGGAAAATTCATGAAGGAATATATGGAAACCATTCCGTGGGGCAGGCACTTATGAACAAAGTTCTAAGATAAGGGTATTTTTGGCCAACTATAAAGAATGATACAATGGAATTTGCTAAGAGGTATGATAAATGTCAACGATTTACAACTATTCCTAGAATGCCACCTGTTCCTCTAACTCCAATGACTAGTCCATGGCCATTTACAATGTGGGGAATTGATATTCTTGGAATGCTTCCATTGGCGCGAGTGGATTAAAATATGCAGTAATCACAGTCGATTATTTCACCAAGTGGACAGAAGTTGAAGCCTTGAGTACTATTTTTGCAAAAACGATGATAGATTTTGTTTACAAATCTATAATCTGCCGTAATGGTATACCATATACCATAATTTCTGGTAATGGAAAACAATTTGACTACAATGAGTTCCGTAACTTCTGCGACAACTTAGGCATCAAGAAGAATTTATTTGTTGTTATTCATCCACAAGCCAATAGATAGGTCAAGGCTATAAATAAGATACTTAGATAGAACATAAAGACAAATCTGGAAGAGCACAAAGGAGCTTAGCCAGAAGTACTCCCTGAAGTATTATGGGCTTATCGCACCACTCAACGAACCACTGCTGGAGAGAGTCCATTCTCTTTAGCTTATGAATTCGAAGCAATGGTACGAGTAGAAATTGATGCGAGCTCTCTACAACGATCTACCTATAAGCAAGATCAGAATAGCGCGCTGATGAGGATTGAGCTCGATCTTTTAGAAGTAAGGTGCGAGCAGTCTCAGCTTCAGATCGCATCATATCAATAGTGCATGGCTCGATATTATAACTCTAAAGTTAGAAGCCGAGGGTTTGAAGTTAGTGATCTTGTTCTTTGACAGATTCTACATAATAATAAAGAACACGGTGCTGGTGTATTTGGACCCTTTTGGGAAGGATCATATGTTATTGATGCCGTTATTCGACCTGGGACATATAAGTTAGCTCGCACTAGTGGACAAAAGATCGAGCATGCTTGGAATACAGAACAACTTCGTCACTATTATCAGTAAATCTTCATGTATATCTTCATGTATTTGCCATTCGCGGGGCATCTTCTATTCGTTATTCGTCAATAAAGAAAACTACTTATATTCATCATTCGTTGGTCGTCATTCATTATTCGTCATTCGTTATTTGTCATTCGTCATTATCAATAAGGATGTCTCCTCATCAATTATTCAATTTGGTTCACCTTTTATAGTTTTATGACAGTCTTCGAACACCATAAAACTCGGGGGGTAGTGTGATCAGAATATTATCTCTTACTTGCTTCCTAAGGGACTATGCAAACGTCTATTTAGAGGTTGGAATTTTAGAGAACGCTGCTGAATTTCTAAAACTTTAAGAAAATCTTAGGGTTTTCTCCTCGCTTCATGCCATAACATGTCGTATTACGCAATTTTCCTCCAAGAACAACAAAGTAACTAAGCAAAATGTTCATTGTTCGATGTGATATATTGCTATATTACATTTTGCCACGGAACTTTTGAAAAACAGTATTGAGTTCGCATCACTCATACTTACTATTTTCTTAAGCGACCTAATCTATCCTAACACTTAAAACCCGTTTTAAGTTTATTGGATTTGAATCGCAATAGCGTACCGATCAGTCATTTAGTGCTTGACTACTTGGTTAAATTATGCATCTTTATATTACAATGCAATATTTTAATTGTTTTGTAGAAATAAACCATTTATTGATAAAAGCTCGCACCCGTACGCAAGCAAAGTATTACAAACATAAAGGGGACCAAGCCCGCATTATTCTGAAATTAAAAAAAAGAAAAACATGCAGATGTGCTCACTCCACCGTCTCCAGTTTTGGCAGCCTCCACTTCCCTCCAACTCTGGACAAGCCCGACCACATCTTCACCAAGGATGGAAAAGTAAAAGTCCAGATGCTCGCACAAGATATTATATATTATGTTCGACGAGGTGATGTCACTGGCTTTTTCTTCGAGCTCCTTGCCTTCAGTAGCCTTGAACTCTTCTATAGCCTTATAAGCCGCCTCTGTTGTCGCCTCTTTCATGCGATCTGGATGCTCGGAGATGATATTCTCAAGTTCTTTAATTTTCTCCTTGAGCTTCTCCTTTTCAAGCTTTTCCTTGGTCAGATCTTTGAGCAGCTGCTGCCTCTCTAATTCGAAGGCTTTTTTCTCTTACTTGCTAGCTTTCTCTGAGTCCTCGAATACTTGGGTTATTTCTTTGACTTTTTCAGCATTTTTCAAACATTCAAGGATTGGATCATGCATCAGGACAGCAGCTGCAGCAGTCTGAAAATATAACACATAAATACCAGAAAAGTACATTGAAGAGTGAAGATAGAGGATACTTACATTCGGCAACATCTTCATTGCAGAGCTGAAGGCGATCTTGACTGGTCATCGCTTCATCCTCTCCCAGCTATCCTCAGAGGTAAAACGGTTGACGAAGGCCGTGCTCATACCAGCTTTTTCTGGTAGTTGGCAAAGGAGTACGAAAAACTACTCGTCTTTATCAACCTGGCTCGGTCCTTCATCAGAAGTGGCCGTCTCCTTGGATGGCTCAGATTGGCTCGCAGTTAGTGGAGGTTGAGGAGGAGGCGAGCTTGTTGGGATGTCTTCAAAGGTGATCTTTCATTTCTTTGAAGTGTCGAACTTCTCTTTCCCTTTCAACGAAGGTGGTGTGCTGTCTGGTATCTTGGACTTTGCCATCGACCCCAGAGTTGAAGGCGGTGCTCGCAGTCCACTACCGATTGCCATATCTGTATAGATGGTTGGTTAGCATACAAGGTGTACGATGCGACAAAAAGAAGAGAAAAATAACTACCTTCTTGTTGTTAAGAAATTGGTGGTGATACGGCTTCTGGAGATGATGGTTCTGAGGTTGTAGGAGTGGCAGGTGTTTTTCGTTTCTTAGGTTTGGAAGACGAGGCACTCTTATTCTTTTGCTTCCTTGGCTTCTTCTTTAAGCTCGAGGGTTGGTTGGACGACAGGCAGAATCTAGAAAGGCGGCTCCCCTTGGAAGCAGTCCAGAAGCAACTAAGTTCTTGGACGTCCCAAGCTTCTTCTAATTAAATTCTTCGATCGGAAGGTTGTTTATTTTATACACCCTTGTGAGCTGTTCTTTGGAGAGACTTGGTTATTCTCTATTATCTGCGATGATATACGAATGCGATCAGAATAATATATTTATGTAGAGAAGGCAATAAGCTAAAGGTTACCTACCAGGGTTCTGAAAGAGGCCGTTATTCGCGTAGTCAAAGTGGAAAAATGGACTTTTTCATTTTCCCATATTGTTGCAGATCCCGTAGATAGTTTTTATGGCTTGGTTCGACCACTTGCTCGTATAGAAGAAGCCAAAGTCTGACAGATTTGATTTCACTTGGTAGAACCAAGCGAACTCTTCAGGAGTGGGGGTTTCTAAACCTAATTTATGGTATAGTATGTACAGACCTACCATATATCTATATGTGTTTGGAGTTAGTTGAAAAGGGACGACTCCGTAGTAATTGACGATTGATTTTATATATGGATGAAGTGGGAGGTGGACACCATATTTGAGAACTACTTCAGAGAATAAGGCAATTCCACGAGGTAGTGTGTGTGGTCAATTGAACTTTACGGGAAGGCGAAGAGGGATGGCGATCTTGTAGTTGCATACGATCTTGCTGAGCATGTTTGTTGTGCAGCTTGTCCTTATATTGGTACATGACCAATCTCCCTCTACATATTGGTAACCCGTTACGAATGTAGGTGCATCCCTGATATGCCGAGGCCATTAGTCCAGAGGAAGGTCGCCTATGCGATGACTATTTTGCCTGACCCCGGTTATCTCTACTTCAGGTTCTGGCTTAAGGTAGTCATCGAGATTTATAAAGCTAACACTGGTATTGGAAGAATCTCCTGAGAATGCATTCCCTTCCCTAAAATCCTCACTACTAGACATCTGAAAAGAAATATGG
The DNA here is from genome assembly GCA_002914805.1 of Parasponia andersonii. Classification (NCBI taxonomy): domain Eukaryota; kingdom Viridiplantae; phylum Streptophyta; class Magnoliopsida; order Rosales; family Cannabaceae; genus Trema; species Trema andersonii. The sequence goes on along the minus strand of JXTB01000272.1, from coordinate 119,461 downwards.
ATGAGTTTAGTCCTATGCGAGCAATTTTGGGGGTCATCCTAGGATTGCATCATCTAGCTGCTCATCGGATTTTTTCTAATCGATCTACGGATTCATAAAAAGTGTTCGAGTAGTTCTTCGATAATTCGTCACTCGGCTGATTATGGTTTTCAAAAAATAAGGATTCAGATCCTAAAATTTTTAATAGGGTCTATCGATCATCAAAAAAATGTTCTATTCTAAATTGACGGAGCGGGTCTAAAAAATTAACATTTTTCATTCCATCCGAGTGTGGGATGAGTTCTTGTTTAGGGTATTTAGGCTCTACGATTTGTTCCTATTTCTAGAAATAAAATCTGAGAGTTTTCTGAAAAATCTCAGATTTTATTTCTAGAAATAATAAGAGAGAGAGAGAGAGAGAGAGAGAGAGAGAGAGAGAGAGAGGATATATACTAACCTTTCCTCGAAGATTGAAGGACCGAGATGTCGCCTGAAGGATTGCGGTGATAACTTGGTCGGAGAAGATGACGGATTTGTGTGAGCTATGAAAGAGAAGAGGACACTAGGGGGATTTTCCTTTTGAGCACTTCGGACTTCAGAAGTGAGAAAAACAGGGCGATAGGGTTCGAGTTTTGAAGAAGAAAGGGATAAAATTTTTCGATATATATATATGTCGAGCGTCATCAAATCACAACTGTAGATCAAGGTATTTAATTTTCAGATCCAAAGGCTAAAGTTCATGCGGGAGTTGATTTTTCGAAATTAAATCGGTATCTTCTCAAAATTTGAAACGACTCGATTTAAGACAATAGTTGGCGTCATCGCTATCATTGAGTCTGCTCAAAAAACGGAAAAGTCTCCTCAAGTTTTGCTGAGAAAAGGTGACACGTGGTTTTATCTATCAGGAGAAGGTACGCGTGGATCTGAAAAGATGTGATTTGAGAATTGACGACTCTTCAAAGATCTCAAGATAATATCATGACGTCGCATTTATATGCTCGCACTTATAATAGAAGGAAGCTCCATTTTGTCCTAAAGAACTAATGGAGCTGGAGGGGAATTATTGTGCGGTCTAAAAACCTATATGTTGGTTAATGCTAGAAAGAGAAAGTTAGCGACTAAGAGAACGTGTCAGGTTGCACGAGTAAGTTAAGTGCGACCTCTTCCGAGTAAGTCGAATGCGACCTCTCTCCGAATAAAGTGTGACCTCCTCTAAACGAGTTAAGTGCGATCAGAATGAAAAGAAAACTAGACTAAGCTTTGTCATATAGGTAATCTACAAAGAAAGAGAAACAAAAGTTTCTCTTTCAAGATCAACCAGTCATTTCATTTAAGTTATTACCCAGTTATATTGTTACTCAAATTGTATTTTCTGATTATACACTTACCTATTTTCACAATTGGGAAACATTGAGTCATCCTCATCTATATAAAGGGAGTTCAATGCTGTTGTCAGGGATTTTCGACTTTTGGGGAGAACTTTGAGGATTTATTATTTTTATTTTTTGGAAACTTAACGAAACTCTGGTAATTCTCCTAAAAATAGTGAACAACAGTGGACGTAAACTTATCTTATTTGAGGCCGAATCACTATAAAATTTTTGTCTTTTTTTACTTGCTTTGATTGATCAATCCTTTTAACACACAAACCACATCTTGCAATTTCCTAAATTCATTGTTGACAAAACTTCCGTCAATATAAATTTTATCATTTCAGCAACATTTTGGTCAAGCTAATTTGCCGATGCAGCCTAAACTAATCATAACTCAAAAGTATACTTTAAAATTATAGTGTCACAAACGCTTTTTGACTCATAGTGATGTACATCTGTTCTTACAAAGGAGGAGGAAAACAAAGGCACCTTCTCTTGAAAGTTGAAACCCGTTTATTAAAAAGGTCTGCTTTGCCTTTAAGTCTAAAAAGAGTGCACATTTTTTATAGTACGTGTTGTTCCTTTCATCACAGCACAACCCACAGTGCGTGGTACTGCATTGCTAGAAAAACCATAACTGGGTTTATTATGTCTTGCTCCAATTAGTACTGTAGCACAGTGTTATTCTAAGACAACAGTTTCCCACATCACAAGTGCTTAAATTCCATGAATTACCGAGGTTTTTTATTTTTTTTTCTTGGGATTTTGGGGTGGTGGACGCGGGGGGAATGCAAAAATTCAAATATAACAAATTTAATAAATAAGCTGGTCACTCAGACTTACTTAGTTCACCTAGCAAGGGGGGAAAAAGAACTTAATAAATGAGATAAACCATTAATGTTCCTTGTTTCTCAAGAACTATAGGTGGCATTACTCAGCTATCCATGACATATATAGAGCATCTTGTAGAAATCCAACTTAGGGTTCTATTATTTGTTCTTTAGGTTCTTACACGAAAGTAAACTATGTAACATACCAAAACTAAAAGCAGCTTCTTTGCTATCTAGAAACAAAAGCATTTTATTATATGTTCGGAAAAGAAAGATTTGAATTCAATAACCATAGAATTCATTTTCGCTGGAACAATCTTTTTTTAAGTTTTCTTTTCCTTATCCTTCAAAAAAAAAGTTTTCTTTTCCTTAATTATTCTGGGGCTAATGATATTAAGAAATTGGACGAAGAGAGAGGTGGCGTTGATGTTTACCTAACTTGTACACGTATATATACAAAAAAAAATGCTCACTTGGATTTCAAACCGAACCCCGCAATAAAATTATTTAAAAAAAAAACAAAAAAAAAGGTGAGAGAGATTATAGATATATAAATGATATGATTTGAATTGATATGGAGTTTTGAGAGGCACTTATTATAAAATTTTATTTAGCAAAATGAATATTGACGTCATGAGAAAGTGCAAAGTGGTTGCTGAGGATGATGATGGCGAACAAAGAGTATCTACATTTGTTTCAAGGGTTTAGTAATCCTTTGATATATGACACCAACCAATTATATAATTGTCATTATTCAGCCCAAAAAGGGGGGAAAATAAAAATAAAAATCATTAAATAATTGTGTCCTAATTTCACTGTTGTGGTGCTCTAAGATTCGATCAAGCCCACTTTCTTTCCTTTTCACCAATTGTACTCGAAGCTTGTACTCCTTCCGTAATGCTATGTTGTCGTTTGTAAGAGTACACGTCACTTTTCCCATTTTACAATCTTTCTTTTTCAATCACTGCGATTTTAATCCTCACTTCCTTTGTTTCAATTGGGCCATTACAACATGGAAAATACTGTGCCCACTTTGTATATATAAATAAAGGGCACCAGTCTAAATATCGAGTAAGGATGTTCGCTTCTTTCAACCTAGAATAGTAACATGAGCAACATAGATATAATCTTGCCCAAAGGCACAAACTTAATTAATAGACGGAAAACCATCTAATAACATGTACGTACTAAATTCATCCATAATTAGTAAGAAAGCACAACAATTGAAATGAGTATAGTTTGTATTTTGGTATCAAATCTATTCGCATGTTCTGATCATCTTTCAATCATAATGAAGGAATACTAATTAATTGGTGTTTACACGATTGTACGCTACTAATTTTATGTGAAAATTTACGTAAAACAGGATCAATTCTTACTTTTGTCATGATGGATGACATGAAGGCCATAAATTAATATTTACTAATAACCCTATTTCTATCATTATGCTTATATGACGTTGCTACGTACACCAGGTTATTATATATTTATGAATGTTAGGGTAGAATATACGATTATTAGAATACATGCGTTAAATAAAACCTTATGCAACAAGTCAATGCTTCTACGTGACAATATAGCAGAAATAATAATGTTAGTAGAATGGTAAGCAAAAAAGCTTAATTATTATCATGGCAACGTGACAACCACAATAACAACTTGTCACAAAAATGATATTGATTATTTTCTCTTCAGTTCTTGTTTTCCTCCATTAGCTATGAACCCATATAATTTGTATATCTTTCTTCACTTGACATAAGTGGCACACACGTCTTCAAAAGTCTAGTATTACTCTTTGTAAAAACTCAAGCAGGTAATAGGAAGAGATTTTTATCCAGCAATTTTTATGTACTGTTGAACTCCATTAACCAAAATCTAACAACTAGATAAACTAAGTATTGTAAAAGGTTTTTCAAAAATAAAGAAAATAAAAATAATTTGAAGTAAAGAAGAAGAATTTGACTATGATATATGGAAAATGAGATTTAGCTTATGATATTGCTAAAAGAACAATTTTTTGGAGGAGTTAGGGAATTATATTTGCCAAATTTTTGGAGGAGTTACGGAATTATATTTGCCTTATCTTTTAGGTATAGAATGCTACTACCTGGAAGTTTGTTTAGTTGCATTGTCAAAAACAAAAGCCCACTCAAATTATTCTGTCCATTTAATTGATTAGCACTAATTAGAAGTTAATGCAAGAAAAATTCGCACCCATTTTACACAATAGAGCTTTTGACAATTTATTCTCTTTATCCAAATAGAATTAGCCAAATTAAATATGTTGTACTACATGAATAATAAAGCACATAGTTTATGGTTACTGTCTAACCCATTTGCATTAATCCCAACTGTCAACATGTACTTTTCTCTGTGGATTCCATTTTGATTTTTGTCTCTCTTATAAGAGAATCAAGTGAAATGGTAGCCCTTTTTTTGTCAAAAAAAATAAAAAATAAAAAATCAAGGTGAAAGGTAGGATTTGTAAAACGTACGGATGATAAGCACAGGGCATAGCCAGTGACTAATGGGGCCCACACTGCACCAAAATCACATGGGGACACAGACTTTCGTAGACAAATGCTAGTGCCTGCTTAGTTGTCTTATCCCAACAGTGCATGATGATGTAACGTTCAATTTTGTTTGTTTCTTATCTTAGCTCTTTTTTCAAGTGTGGTTGCCAGAAGTTATTGCTAATTCGTCCTAATTAAATTTTATTAAATTGTGTACTAATTAATCACTGCTTTATTTGATGGTGGGGGGCAATTTAAAGCACAATCGTTATTGCTGGATCTTGATGTCTCTTTTATGAAAAAATAACAGTTTTGATTTGAATATGATATCTTTATAGCCATCGAAAGAGCTGCATTTTACTCGAATAGATGGGGCCAAATTGTGAGGGTGGTAATTGCTTGAGCAATAAATGGAAGATTAACTACAAAAGTCCACCATCATTACCAAGGAATTGGTCATTTTGAGTTTTGACCGACCCACTGCCCAATGTGAACGGGTCGATACGAGTTGTAATTTCCTTTATCAGGTTAAATATTACCCGCCCGCCACTTCTTTTTTTTTTTTTGGTAAAAAGATATAGGTAATAAAATGAATAATAAAATATAAAAGTTTAAATATTATTCTTAACTTCTATTTCTTTCACATAAATAATACAATGATAAAATTTGAAATGTGTTTTGTGTAGTTTAAAGTAAGACTAGATAATTTTTAGTTGAATCACACTGGCATTTTTTAATGCCTCTCTTGTTAATTAAGAATTGGTTTGACTTAATTTTTTTTCTCTTTTAATTAGATTATAATTTTAGTATGAATGTGAAAATACATATTATTTGAAACAACGCGATGCCACTCTTATTTTGATATGGACTTATTTTTTCATTTTTTTTATTTCTATAGGACCCTTTAGAACTATTTTTCTACTACTCATTACTAGAATCTACCAACGAAAAAGAGCACTTGTGTTTAATCCCTAGTAATAGAAACTAAAATTCCTGCCTGCCTATTTTCTTGTGAAGTAGCTAGCTTTTCATCTTGTTAGCCACAATACGAGCATTATTCTCCTAAATATGTCATATGAATTTGTTTAAAGCAATTACTATATAATTTAGTATATAAGTCTCTTCCTTATTACATAATAAAAAGATAGGATTAAAAAGATAGGATAAAATCAGAGTAGCTCGAGAATAGAACCATTAAGACAATCACTCTAAGTCTTCCCTCGAACTAATACCTCAAATTACTAATTTACTTTTAAAACTATCTCATATTTAAACTTTTTAATATTTATGTGTAGCCTTATAATATACAAATAACATGTAATAATTTCAATAATTGAATAGAACAATCTTAACATGGATTTAATAAATCAATAAATTTTTCTAAAAGTCATGAATTTTTTATTTACTTCAAAAGAAATTAACAGGTATCTTGCAATCTTCCAAAGTTGGAATAATTTTTTATTTTTATTTCACTATATTTGGTTATAAAGTTTTCTTCTTCTAAAATTTTAAATTTTCATTAATTTCACGTCCACTCTGTCCACTCTTTTAGCTGTGAAGTTGATTTTTCTTCAAAAAATGGCCATTAATATATTTTAAGTAGGTCAAATTGGACTCATAATTTACCCAATCAATATACATAAAACAAGTTGTCTAAAGGAATTTAAAATAATCTTTGTTTGAAATGGATTTTTTATTTTACTTCTTAATTTTATTCTCGGTCTTCCTTTTTTCTATTTCAATAATATAATTTTAATTTATATCTTGAAAAATAATAATGATAATTTTCTTAAGAAAGGCATCCAAAAATTTCTTATAAGTTCAATTTTAGTTCAAGGATTTTTTTTATAAAAATTATCACTTAAGGTCTCAAAATTTGTTGAGCCGGCCCTGAATTTTCTTTATTTTTGATGTCATATTTTCGTAGACAAATAGTAGTATATAACATATGGACCTATTTTTTCATTTTTTATTTCTATAGACCCTTTAGAACTATTTTTCTACTACTCAATAATAGAATTTACCAACGAAAAAGAGCACTTGTGTTTAATCCCTAGTAGTAGAAACTAAAATTCCTGGTTGCGTATTTTCTTGTGAAGTAGCTAGCTTTTCATCTTGTTAGCCACAATACGAGCATTATTTTCCGAATATATGTTAAGAAAAGATTGAGTTAGCCGATGAATCTAAATCGATCCAATCCATTTATGTAAATCTAACACAGTAAAATTTGATACTCTGATTAATAGGCTTTATAACTAGATTATTAATTATGGAAAGCCCAGATAACACCTGTCATATTCTAAAAAAATAAATAAATAAGTAACACCTATCCTATCAAGATAGGGCTACATCACCAAAAAAAAAAAAAAGGGTATAGTGTTACATCAAGATTTGAAAGAGAGTAGGTCTTTGCCTCCTCGAGGGATTAATGACTCAATAACCTGATGATGATATCATGATATGTGTAGTGGGTACTTGAAGCAAAATATATCCAATCCAAGTACTTCCATGACAAGTAGTTATAGTGGAAATCCTAGAAAGAAGTTAGGTATAAATCATAAAAAAGAAAATTTAGAATCATGTACTAGTGAATATTTTCCGTATTCTCTCATACGCTTCCTCTATTTTATTTTGTTTAATGGCTAAGCTAAATGGCTGCTGAGGCATGCACTTGTATTTTTCTTCTTTGGAGCCTTCCAATAAACTGTCCCTGTTTGCACATGGATATGTTATTATATACAGTGAACTTTTTATAAGATTATTTAATGGCTTATTAATTTAAGGTTGTGAGGATAGAAAAGCCAATAAAAAATTAGGAATCACTGTGCCATCTAGCTTTTTATAAATGAGATATTTAAATTGAAATTCTTTTTTTCTTTTTCCCCAAAGTTGTCTGAGTAAGAGATATGCTTCATTCCACAAACATCCCTTATTTTTGGTTGGTTTATGGTCTTTTATTCTTTTGTCTGTGCTTGAGTTAAAGATTCTAATGCCTAAAATTGTTGATTCCATTCCCACAGATCTCTTATTTTAATCTCATTTCATACTGTCTAAAATAAGGAAAGTGAATAATGGAATATAACAATAATATACATTTTTTTTCTCTGAAAAAGGGAAATCGGGGTGCCCGTCATTTTTCCCATACCCTTTATCAATTCAGCAGGCCAGGTATACCGAGAGTGGAGAGGGCCATGTTAGGAAATTCTATTTCCCACATATTTTTAATAATAGTATTGGATCATAAGTAAATCTAATATGTAATTTAATAAAGTTGAAATAATTGGATATAGATATTAATGTGATACTTTGTTAATCATTCAGTTGGATTTGATGGATACCCAACAGGAACTATTTAAAAAAACTATTAAGATTATGATTTATGCGGTCAAAAATATCTCGTATATTCAATTTCTTGTAATTCACTATCAATTATAAAGAACTCTATCTGAATGATATTAGGTTTTAGGCTGCATAAGATCAAAATCTTCAAAGCATCATCTCTTGTTCACCCTTCTACTTTCGATATCTTCATCTCTAATTATCTACATATTAATCATAAATTCAGATATATTCAACAAGGCATAACCTATCAATTTAATGATTTAAAAGTTTTATATTGTTTATTTGTCATCCTAATATCGTCCAACATGCCAGTCTCCACTAGAGTTGGCTATATCTGATTTTTATTAACCTATCAATCTTAAAATTTTTATTAAGATTATGATTCATGCAGCCAAAAATATCTCGTATGTTCAATTTCTTGTAGCCCACTATCAATTATAAAGAATTCCATCGGAATGATATTAGGTTTTAGGCTACATAAGATTAAAATCTTCAAAGTTTTATCTCTTGTTCATCCTTCTACCTTCGATCTCTTCATCTCTAATCATCTACAGATTAATCATGAACTCAGATATATTCAACAAACCATAACCTATCAATTTAATGATTTAAAATTTTTATTTTGTTTATTTGTCATCCTAATATCGTCCAGCATGCCAGTCTCCACTAGAGTTGGCTATATCTGATTTGGACCTTTTTTCGGCTTATTTGTTGAGAACACAAATGTGCATGTTTTACTTTCTCTGGTTTCCTTGGTCTTATCAACAATCAATTTTTTCGGCTTATTTGTTGAGAACACAAATGTGCATGTGTTCCTTTCTTTGGTTTCCATAGTCTTCTCAACAATCAATTTATTTAGACTTGTATCATATTATTATAATCTTATTAAAAGCCCTCGTTCTTGATTGTTTGACTGTCAAGTTTTTGGACTCACCTCCTACTATGCTATTGAGAATGCTTATAATATTTGAAGTTGTTAAATACATGCAAATGTCAACGATTTACAGGAATTTGGAGCTGGCTATCCCATTTGGACCCTTTTTTCGCCTTCTTGTTGAGAACACAATTGGGTGTGTACACATGTTTTATTTGGTTATTTTGTCCGCTAAAAAAACTCAATTTTGACTTGTATTGAGTTATTATGGAAATTCCAAGTTCTTGATCATTATTTTATTGTCAAACTATCTAAACGTTCTCAAACACATTCAAATGTTTAATATATATATATATATATATATTGATATAAAAACAATTATTTATAATATTCTCATTAATTTACTTATTTATTTTTCTAAGTTAGAGACAGATCTTTTTCACTGTAAACCTAAGTACTATGATAATGATTGAATGGAGAAAGAAGACAAGAATATTCTACCTAAGAGACTAGGACCTAGGAAGAATGCTAGCAATTAATGCTAATGAGGAGAATTTCTAAGACCTGTTTGAAGCTTAAGTACAATTAATTGATTTTGAGTCTAATTACATTCTACACGTAATAAGGTTGAAGTTATCGGAATCTCATGCATAGGCATAACCATACCCGATATGTCATTGTGAGGGGAAAAAAATAACTCATGATTTTTAGAATTTATCCTAAAAGAACGTATATTTTGGATATTTTTTAAATTAATAAAATAATAATTTTCTATTTAAAATTTTGTATAATCTGTATGTCTTTAAATATCAGAAAATCTCTAATTTATTTATATGACCACAGATTTAATATATAAGTGTTATATATATAAAGATTAAATTTATGGATAATAAACTAAACATAGTCCATAATAATTAATTAAAATATGAGATCTTTAATTAAATATTATTAATACAGTCTATTAATATTGAGAATGTAATAGTCTTATACAGATAACTGATGTGTTAACATCACAATAGAAGTACTTTCTATAATTTGATTATATAGGATTGGACTAGGTATGATTTGAATCTCACAAAAATTCCGTTAATTGTTGAGAGTTCAAATAATATCGCTAGGTGATTATATGTAAATCAATCTTAATTCCGAGTAGTTATAGACTCTTATTTATAACATTATGTTATTTAACATACTTGTTAAAAGTTTGTTTTCTAAACAGACCAAAATACTTGTATCTTGAGAGTATAATGAAATGAGTAGCTGAGAATAGAATCCATTCTTTCCATTAGAAAGCTAGAAAGATGATTTCCTTATATATTGATTCAAGATTTGAATAGTTTGAGTACTCAATTTATAATAGATTTATAAATTAATTGTTCATTAGAAAATCAATGGTATATAAGGATAAAGATACAATCTTGAGAGCATAATGAGATGAGTAGTTGAGAATATAACTTACAAATATAAAATCTATTCCTTCTATTAGAAAGCTAGAAAGATGTATTGTAACTTACAGATATAGAATTAATTATATCTTGGGAGTATAATAAGATGAATAACTCAGAATATAACTTACAGATATATAATCCATTCATTCCATTAGAAAGATAGAAAGATGATTCCCTTATGTATTGATTCAAGATTTAAACAATTTGAGTACTCAATTTATAATAGATTTATAAATTAATTGTTTATTAGAGAATTAATAGTATAAAAGAATAAAGATGTTATTGGGAAAGTAAATGGAACATGACCTAGCTCTAATTATAGATTATCTATGGAGGATTGAACTACATGTCGTGATTAAATCGATGGACTACTCGTTATTTTCTGAGTAAATTAATTCTATAACTTCAAGAGTGCAATTCCAGATTTTTAGTGGAGTGATATTGAAATTAATAAATTAGACAATTTAATTAAAGAGTTTAATTAATTATCGTAATTTATTGAAACTTGAATTACAGGTCCATAGGTCCTCAATTTAATCTCTTACAAACACTATAATAGATATTATAACTTCAAGAGTGCAAATCCTAGGAATGTCACTTGGGGAATGAGAATACTCAAAGCCAAACCTAATAAGAATAAGATTGGTGGCTACCAGGATATTTCTTATTCAAGAGGTCATGTATTCAAATTGGAGTGGTGGTTACTAAAATACTTCTTGTTCAAAAAATCATGGGTTCAAATCCTGAGACTATCATTTTGGAGAATGAGAGTATCTAAAGCCAAACCTAATAGGAATGAGAGTACTATTAGATAAATAATGGGTAGGACCATCGTTTTGAGGAAGCTGTCCTTCCAACAAAGTTTCCTAATTTATTTAAGTTTTGACTTTAAAAATATTTACTTATCAGATAATTAGATAAACAGAAATAGGAAAACTAATTGAAAATAAAAGAGTTGTTTGCTAGTTTATATATATGTATATATTATAATCGTTTTTTTTAACAAAAGTAACGGCTTTATGAAAAAAGGGTTTTTGTATATATATATATATATATATATATATATTTATATTAATTTAATTAATATATTACTTATTAATTAGTTTAATAAATATATAAGTATACATATAAAGAAAACCCTAGCAGAACATAACTACGTATTATATTTTACAGAGATGTCATAAACTAGAGAGATAAAAAAGAGAATCTTCTCATTCTCTGTAGAACAAAATATTGTAATTTCATATACTGAGAATATTGTAAGTATCTAAAGTGTAAGTTTAAGAAATTATACACAATGCCCACACATTCATCCAGTTGTGTTTGAGGCTTAGATTGAAATATCATGGTTTAGAAGACAGAAAAACTATGATCCACTGATAGACTACAAGAGGTATTAGATTTATTCTCTTTGTATGTTTCTATTTAATATGAAATTAATACTATTCACTCATATAGTCAATTATTTTGAGAAAATTTTTGAATATTCCTAGGCCAATCTTTCACTACGAAAATCATGTTAAAACCAACAATTGATGCCAAATGAGTTATATGAGTATATAGTATTAATTATTTGTCTACATGAGTAGATATTGTATTAATTTTTATGTGTATCTAATGATAAATGGATGAATTATCATATAATGGATGTATGGTTGGTATTTGGTCACTAATTATTTAGTTCCTTAGGTTTTAAATTTTTATAATTTATTTCGATTGGATCAAAAGATATAAACCCTAATTTTGGGTATAGACTTTGTTGTATTTTTTTTTTTCTTATAATGTACAAAGAAAATGATGGAGATGTTTTCGTTGAATCTAACCTCGTGCCTCAAACCCACACAACAATGCTGGAATTTACTTCATTATGATTTTGATATACATATATATATATATATTATAATATGTATCATATATATATAATATTTAAATATATGTATAGCACCTAGTCCATTATAATGAAATAAAAATGCCTCGCTTCATGCCAGGTGCAAGGGTTTCTGTTAATAAACCTGTAAGCCTAAATTGTTATAAGCATATGGGCTCGGCTAATGTAGATCAACCTATTAGGCTAGTTTTTTTAAATATTTGCATAAATGATATAAATCTGATTTGTAAATATACCAAAAGAAGAAAAAAAGGCCCAAGAAGACAAGTGGATAATTTTTGGGTCTGTGTGTTTTTTTGACTCTTTGTAATTTTATTATTTTATTGTGCTGTAATTTCCTAAGGGACCTGGCCAAATATCATTTTTATTTTTTATTTTTATTTAATATGTATAACATGATCATACATTATAATATTTCATTCATTATACATACTCATAGTCATTTATGAATGTCATGCATACATGTCATATTCATGCTAAAATAGTTTAGGTATAATATGATGAATTCAACTGGATTATGTTACTAGGTAGGAATAAAAATTGAATAATGTGATTTATGTTTAATAGATAAATTTTGGTAATATCACATTTATTTAATTTAGGCTATCCTTATTAATTAGATTAATTTGATTAGCCAAATTATTTCTATAATAATAAATTCAGATTTTTAGAAAATTTAGTAATTTATTTAGGACTAATAAGATTGTTGTAATCTTCTAATTTTGTGAATAATACATTGCATTTCTTTTTTGAATCATAGTGTTGGGATGAAAAATACAATGGAAATTATGATTTATTCATAAAATGTGCATAATTTACAAGATTAATTTTGTAAATTTATTATTACACAGATTAAATTGGAGTGCAAAAAATAAAAAAAGTTAAGTACACGATCTTATATGTACCAAGAGGTTGCATATGGGTATATATATATATATATATATATATATATGTAAGTATACGTGTTATTAATGACTTCCTTATTTGGAAAATATTGTTTGTTGTTTTGAATCAGTGTAATTTGGTGTAAATCCTAGTAGGTTACTTTAAGTAATTGCAATTATATATAATTTTTTTTAGCATTGATATTATTAATTTAATGGCTAAGTGTAGTAGTGTAAGAGTTAGTTTGTGAGCACAAGAAAGCTAGATACGTAGTGCTTTCCATCCATTGTATAATAGTAATAGGATTATGTGACTATTATGGAATGGGTTTGTGGGAGTTAAGAAGAAGTAATAAAGAAATGAGCTAGATATACAATTAATATATGTGAAAGCAAGTTTTATGTGTTTATATTATTATATGTGTATGCTAATGGATTCGAAATCTTTTTGGTTGATACGAAGTTAGGTGACAGTTATATATAGCAACTCGATATTCTTAAGGGACAGGTTGCACTTTAAGAGATGAGGTTTGAGTAGGGGGTTATTTGATACTTTAATATGATTGGACCGATAGATATGTATGTGTGGGGCCCGTTCCTGAACCTTGTACCACAAGAAGAGCCACGCGGATCGCACGTGATCTCGCCATCGGCCTTTGAGTCTTCCAAACGTAGGGGTCAGAAGCCCCAGGGTCCCCATAACTGATCCCAGACGGTCCAGCCAGTCAGACCCCAACCACGACAGCTGGCGGTCTGAAGCCCCGAGGGTC
>JXTB01000272.1:72760-93492 GCA_002914805.1 Parasponia andersonii | reverse complement strand
CATCAGCAGTTCGAGACACGTGGACGACTGGTGAGAAACCGCTCCAACAATAGGGTAAGATGTTTTTATTTTAATTTTGGGAGAAGTGTGTAAAGAGATTTTTTTTTTCCGAAATGTTTATGTACTTAAAAGTAATTTTCATTAAGAGTTCGAATCTTCGTGCTACATGATCACCGAAACTAAATATGGAAAAAAACTGATTGAATCAAGCTCATTTTAGGAAAAATATAAATGTCGTTCTGACCAGTCACGGTTCCTAAGGAGAAAGATCAATGAAGTAACGAGCTTCGAGCAAAAGCAGAGCTTAACGAGCTTGGAAGCAGGCAAAGGCATTTCCCTCCCCAGTCACATGTTTGCAATTAAATAATAACAATTATGGTAGAAGAACTGGGTCTTTCTTTTATTTTATTTTATTTTTTTTAAAAAAACAACAACAACATTTTTGTTTTGTTTTTCCTAGGTTTTGTTTTGTTTTTGTGTTCATTATTTTATGATTATTTATTCTCAAAAAAAAGAAAAAGAAAAAGAAAAAGAAAAAGAAAAGAAAGAAAGTACTGTAAACCAGTTCTGTTCTTATCTTCCCCGTTGAACAAAAAAATCCATATGCCAAATGAGTACAGAAACAGGGGTAGTAGGTCAAGGATCAGACCGAGACGAAGCCAAGGAGTAGACAAGATGCCCAACCCATTCTCCAGACTCACTCCCTCTCGCCTCAAGGACCTTCTCTTGATCCTCTCTCTCCTCCTCACCCTCTACCTCCTCCTCCTCCTCCGCCACCGCCCCCCTCCCCGGCTCCCACTCCCACTCCCCTTCTCCTACTCCGCCGCGGGCCCCACGGAGCGCCGTCACCTCCTCTTCGTCGTCGCCTCCTCCTCCCTCTCCTGGCCCCGCCGCAGGCCCTACGTCCGGCTCTGGTACTCCCCCAACAAATCCACGCGCGGCTTCGTCTTCCTCGATCGACCGGCCCCCGATCTCGGGGACAACGACCAGTCCGTGCCGCCGGCGATCGTCTCCGGCGACACCTCCCAGTTCCCCTACACCTTTAAGGGGGGGCTCCGGTCGGCGATCCGCGTGGCCCGCGTGGTGAAGGAGGCCGTCGACCGCGGCGAGCGCGACGTGAGGTGGTTCGTGTTCGGGGACGACGACACGGTGTTCGTCGTGGACAACTTGGTCAGGACCCTGTCCAAGTACGACCACGACCGGTGGTTCTACGTGGGGTCCAATTCCGAGAGCTACGACCAGAACGTGAAGTACTCGTTCGACATGGCGTTTGGGGGTGGAGGCTTTGCCTTGAGCGATTCTCTGGCTCGGGCTCTGGCTGGGGTTTTCGATTCGTGTTTGGTCAGGTATGCCCACTTGTACGGGAGCGATGCTCGGATTTTCTCGTGCCTGGCTGAGCTTGGTGTCGGACTGACCCATGAACCAGGGTTTCATCAGGTACACATTTATGTCTTTCAAATGTGGTGTACTTGTGTGTGTGTGTGTGTGTGTGTGTTCTCTGCATTAATAATTTGGTTGTGTCCTTGGTGAAAGGTTAGGTTAGGTGTTGAATATGTGTCTGAGGTTTTTTGATATCAAGAGTAAATGTTTTGAATGTGGGATCATTACATATTAAAACAGGAAAAGGGTAGTTCTATTTATTGATTTTTTTGGAGACTGAGGGGTCTTAATCAAGTTCTATTTGTAAATGGCAATGGAGTTTTGAAGACTTTAGAATGGCGGGGTTTTATTCTTCTAGATATTGAGATTTCGGAACAGACTGGGAAAATTGTTATACAATTACAATATGTACTGCATACTGTCACCATGCTGTTGTTTCAAAGGAGTAAAGTTACTTTCTGCAACTATTTGTCTGCATCATTCTAAATATAGTTATTGTTCATGGCTGAGCAGGGTACGTTACAGAATGAAGGTTGAGACTTGTGATATTTACCTCTCCCTCACTCGCTTTATAGTTTCACTAGATGGTATTACATTGTCGCCTGATTTATGATTCTATTCCTTAATTGAACTTGAGAGTTGTCCTTGTTACTTGATCTCAGCTCAAGCTTGGTTCCTCAAATCAAGCAAGCCGGGTTCTGGTCTCACATGCAATTTGTGATCTTATTCGCTGTATTTGTTTAGGTTGATATGCGTGGGAATTTGCTTGGTCTGCTGTCTGCTCATCCACTGTCACCTTTGCTGTCGCTTCATCATTTGGACGCTGCAGATCCATTCTTCCCTAATACCAATAGAACTCAAGCTTTGGAACGTCTTTTTGAAGCTGTGAATGTTGATCCTACCAGGATTCTGCAGCAAACAGTCTGTTATGATAGTTCGCATTCGCTGACTGTTTCTGTGGCGTGGGGTTATGCTATTCAAGTGTTTGAAGGCAACGAACTTCTCCCAGATATTCTTTCTCGTCAGAAAACTTTTACTCCATGGCGGAGAAGTGTTAGTGTTGATGCAAGTCATTATATGTTTAACACAAGAGACTATCCCAGAGATGCATGTAAGCGACCTGCTCTCTTTTTTCTTGAAAGTGTCAGATCTGATAACAATGGTATACAGAGCAACTATACCAGATACAGCGTAGGGAATTGCCCCAAAGCTAATGCAACAAAAAATCTTCAACAGATTAGAGTTTTTTCAAAGAAGCTAGAGCTTGGTATCGAGCAGGTAATGTTGAAATATATTTGGAATTTACCGTCAATTAGCAGAAAACGTGCTGTGTGCAGCCTGTTTGGTATTGTTTTTTGTTTTTTTTGTTCTCAAAGTTGCCATTTCAAAGATAAGAAGAAAGATTGTTTTTTTTATTGTTTTTAAAAAATATTAGGTGTTTGGCAAATGTTTTCTAAAATTCAATTTTTACGGGAAAAGATTAGATGAATATAAAAGAAATTGGTATTGGGAAAAAATATATATATTTAGAGAGAGAAAGTCAAGAGAGACTGAGGAGAGAGAAATTCAAGTGAGGGAATGTTAGAGAGAAAGTTATAAGAGAAAAAAGTAATGAAAGATAATAAGTGATGAGAGAGAATGAGGAAATAAAAGGTGAGGAAATAAAAGGTGACGAGAAAGATAGAAGAAAGAGAAATTAATGAAAATTACAAGAAAGCGAAAATGATAAGATGCATGAGGAGAGAGAATGAGAAAAATGAAAATGATGAGAGAAAGTCATAAAAGACAAAATAGCAATAGAGAATGAGGAGAGGAACTATGATATAAAAGGAGCGGTAAATGATGAGAGAAACTAAGAAGAGAGAAAATGATGAGATAACACGGGGAAAGAGAAAATGAGGAAAGAGAAAGTGATGATAGAGAATGAGGAGAGAGAGAATGATGAGAGAACAAGAAAAAAGAAAATGATGAGAGAAAACCAAGAGAGAATGTGTATGTGAAACTCTTGTGAAAGAATGAATTTAAAAAAAAAATTAAGAAAACACTTTAAAAACAACATTTTGTTATTCTCTGAATTTTTTGTTTTCTTTAACTTTGTTTTTAAAAGCTATTCTTAGAAAATAATACGAAACATCCTTATTTGTTCTCAGAAAACAGTTTTCTGTTTTTAAAAACAAAAAATAGGTTTTTAGTTATGATGCAGACATCCCCTTAGTTTCCTTATTTTGTATTTTTAGATATGATTTTTTTAGGAATTTCTTGATTATATGAAATCAGATTATTTCTTTCCTTTCTTTGTTCCGTTTCCTGTTTTTTCTGCCCTCTACATTCCCTATTAAAGGGACCCCTCTGTACGTGTAAATGTATATACAAACATACTTTTTCTTCCATCAGATTTGCTTACAGATAATTTTTGAATTGATACGCTATAGTTAAAATTTGTAATTTTCATTCATGTTTCGCTTTCCCTGTTCAGTCATTTTCTAGTTACTGCCTTCTTACACGTCTGCCTGTTCATTTCCAGTTGAAGGCTATACGGCGCCAGTGCTGCGACATTTTACCTACTCTTAGTGATTCAATGGTTATTAATATTCGACAATGTCGGGTTAATGAATTAATTTCCATGCATTCCTAGCCCCCCTCTTGGAATATTAGCTTTGAACAATACTGAAGTTACCTGTCAGAGAGCATAGGAGCAGCTTTGGCCTTCTCATTGAAGTTCAGAAGGTTAATTTTGAGGTAATTCTTTTCCTTGATTGTCTTCGAAATTTCTTAGGAAAGAATGGCTTCAGAATGCCAGCTAAATAAACTTTCTATCATCCTTTCATATTAAACGGTCTGCCATTATCTATTTTTCTAGGCATCTAATATAAACAGGTTTCTTCAAGATGGAAAATAGCTACATCACCTGTATTTTTTGTGGAACTATATCAGCACAAAAGTGCTTGATTGCAAGCAGAAAAAGAAAGATAAACAGAAATAAATAAATTAGCGAGGAATTTGTATTCATTAGGTGGGGTATGTGTGGTTGAGTCATATGTTTGTATGTGACAGGTCCAGGATCTTATTAAAAGAAAAAAGAAAGATTTTAACGGCAAATAATTACTGTAACCTAACTTGATCGCAACTTGAATGTTAATGGTTATTATTATTCAAGTAAGATCCTGTTCCTGTGGTTAAATCTTTTAGGTGTTAATTCTTAATAGAACTGTTAAACAAGTTATAAATACACGTATGATTGATATTAAATCTGTGTAAATCTTCAATTAATGTTGATTCTTAACGGTCAATTTTTGTACATAGGCTCGGATTCATTTAATTGAGCATTTATGTTGTTACATTTGGCTATAAGCAATTTGGCCTGCATTTCGTTTTCCAAATGCATAGTTCGCTCCTCTTATCAACAGGAAAGGTTAGAAGATGGACATTTATCCCCAGGATTGTCAAAATTTGATCAGTCTAAGATGACACGCGAAGAGAGACACTAGGTCTGTATGAAGAAAGTAGATATGAGATGAATTTTTCCACCGAAGTTTTCTACTCCTCCCTCCTTTTTCTAATTACTTTCATTTTTTCATTTCTATTTTTTAATTAAAGTATGGTCATGTAATAAATGAAATAAGATAGGGATTAATATGCTTTTTGGCCTCGGAAGATGACATCCAACACTGGCACTGAAACTCCTCTCTCTCTCTCTCTCTCTCTCTCTCTCTCTCTCTCTCTCTCTCGTTATTTATATAGGCTTTGGATGTAGTCCAGGGATTGGTTCTGTCTATATTTTGGTTGATATAGATCATATTTTGTCCAAGTCTAACATGGTTAAATGTATATATGAAGTTTAATAAAACATAAGTGATTTTACGGTATTAAAAAAATAAAATATAAACGGCTGGTGGATGTATCTTTAATTCCGATTGATATGATGTGCACTTAAAAGAGAAAAAAAAAATATTTATACGAAAGGATTATAAAGCCGTAAACATATCAAAAACTATAAACGGATTTGTAATTACAAGTGTTATATCCGGATTTTTGGGAGGGTAATTTAGACATTTTATTAATTTTTCGGATATAATAATACAGAGATTAATTTGCAAAAATTTTGTACAGAATGATTAAATTGTAATTTTTTGGAAACTAAATTGATAGAGATTTGGGAACACCGGGGAATAAAGTGCAAATTTTTAAAAATTTGCACAATCCCCTACTTATCCGACGTGAGTTCTACCTCCCACTCTCTCTCTCTCTCTCTCCCGTCGCAGTTCTCCCCCGCTTTCTCTCTGTTCACTCTCGGCCGAAGCACCAAGGGAGGCCGCGCCGCCCAGGCCAACGTCCGACCTACCAACCACCCGACGCGAGCTCACCGTGCTGCCAGGATGCTCTGCCGCCAGCCCCGAGCTGCTGCCGACGCCCCTTCGCCAGAAAATGCCATTTTCGGCCATTCAAAGTTTTTCGTCACCGGCTTCGTTTCGAGCCATTTCAGCTCACGTTCTTGGACTTGTTTGATTCGTCTCGTCAAGAGGAAGCTCAAGGTATATATAACCCTATACTTCCCGAATCACAAGTTGCCATTTTTAGAATATTTTGAGCTTGAGTTAACTTTTTGATTTGGCCGTTGGATCGTAATTTTGTTGTCATTTTTAGATTGTACTCGAAAAATTTGGAAGGATGATATATATATATTGCATATGTTTGGTGATCGGCACGAAAATCAAAATCGGACGGTTAAGATTTTTCCTCGATTTGCTTGCCACCGGTCCGGTGTGGACCCGGACCTGAAATGGATAAGTTATATGTCTAATTTAGCTATTTTGGATACTAGGAATTCAATGAAGAAGTCCGTTTGTAGATTTGAAGCTCCGTTGAAAAGTTGGTTTTTCGCAGGGGACGATCGAGGGCTCAGAATTGGTTCTCGATCCTCCGGACGATCGTCAACGACGCCTTGAGGATTCAATAGCGTAGAATCGTTATTCTTGTGAGGTAAGGATTGGTTACCTTCGTTTTCCACTATTTTCGAATAAGACTTATTTTCTGCAACATATGAGAATAAATGTGGTTTTTGAATTTCTTGAACATATGTGATGGACTGTGATGGTACGATATATATATATTATATTATTCTAGGGATTTTCTGAGTGCAGGTTATTTTGGGTATAAAAAATAAGGCTGTTGTACTACCCGTATTTCTACAAAAACCTAATTTACTTATTTTCCTAAAAAACTAGAGTACGATTATTTTCACACTTCAATTTTGTGTTGCACGTGTCATAGGATCATACATGAGCACCGTGTTAGCATCGTTGGTTTATAGTATGACGTTGCATTCCCCACCATCGGTGTAGAGTCCGTAAACCTACGCGAAGTTTTGTTACTTCTGATTACCTCCCGCGTAGGCAATTCGATTGCTCCTCTCGGTTTGGTAGGCGACACATGGGTGTCTGCTCCGGGTATGGGCTTAGGTGTCAGGCAGACTGTTAGGTACACTTAGTACCATCATCCTGGGTTTCTACAGATGAGAGGATGTGAGCTCATGGGTATGGGTTGATTTATGTCATGTGCATCTGAATTGAATGGTTTTGATTATACTGATTTATTTATACATAAACGTGACGATTTCCGGTTTTGGATTATCATATATGTACGTATCGGATTTAAACTAACCATGCAGGAGCTTTCCATCACAAAAATATTTTCGATCGAGGTAACTGTTTTTTCTACTAGGCATTTTATGCTCACTCCCTTCCTTCCTTCCTCAAGTGGTGTTTATTGCGATTTTGGAGGTCAAGAGGAGTAAGAGGCCATCGGGATTGTAGTTCGTTTTCTTGATAATGCTTGAAGCGTGTTGTTATGGTGTTTGGACTGTTTGAGTTTTGTTTTAGCATTGAACCAAGATTACTACTTTCTATTTTTATCTACGAACTCATCTATGCCATTCTAGTGTCTGTTCTGACGTAGATGATGATGATATTTGGACTTATATTTGATTTATAATTTTTTCGGTATTTATTCGATCTATGTTTAATGGTGCATACGAACTGTGGAAGAGGTTCACGAGATGGAATTCCAAATATTTTATCTAAAATGGACTGTTTTATAAAACTAAAACTTTTTAGACGTTTTCCAAATAAATCAAGGAATTTCTTATCCTTGCGAAATTCTCCTTCTGCCATTAGCCCGTGTTTTGGGTTGTGACACTTTTACCCCAAAAATTCAAAGCAACAAAATGTTCGAACTACATTGACTTGGTTTCTCCCAAAAGATTCGTAAGCAACTTAGTTACAAAAAAGATTAAGTGCAGTCACAATTCCTAAATAAAATAAAACTTTTTTAAGATTTCAAGAAAGTTATTCACCATCAAATCTAAATACAACTCCTAGAATTTCATAAAAGGTCATTTATTTAAGAATTCGCCAACTCCCAAAATTTTCTCAATTTCACGACGTGGTCATTAATTGGAATTTCATAAATTTAAAATTTTGTTATAAATTCCTTGACACGATCATTTACTGGAATTTTTCATATTTCAGTTCAAAACTCTTAGAACTACAAGTAACTTGATACATTAACGAGGTATATAAGCAACTCAATTAATCCAGTTGAGTGCAACCATAATTCAAAATCACCCAAATTTCCTCATAAATTACATCACTAATTAATGTCATTATAGTTGGAATCAAAAGGTTTTCCTCCTGTACTAAAAAATTGTAATTATGAGGTTATTTTTTATAACCTTGAATAAATCGAACTTAAATTAATAAACTTCTATATCCTAAATTTGGCATAGATGAAATTATGTTGTGTAATTTCTAATTTATTTTACTCAACAACGAGATTTAATCCCAGACCTCCTTTCCCGGCCGATAGTAGGCACTATAAATATAGTAGCCGGACCAATGCAAAATCCATCCCATTGATCAGGATGGCTTCACAAAAAAACCTCCCTACATCATACGACGAGCTCTTACTGTCCAATCTTCTCTTACAAAAAAATTTGGAGAATCAATGCCAGAGATTTGGGCATCCACTCAACCTTTCCTTTTTCCAAACTGTTTCCTCTCAAGGACACTCTTTTTATGTCCAAATCAGTGATCCATTTTACTGGTGTTTGAGCGGTATCTATACCATAGCAATAGAAATCCGAACAGTTGCTCTCCGTATACCAACCCTAGTCACATAGAAAAAAGAAAATTTCGTCCAGCATACTAGAACCAAGTTGATATACTTCATGGTTCGGTCCTTTAATCCAATGGGACGCACTTCTGACCAATGAATCAAAGGAACGTAACACTCCAATTTTATAGCACCATGGTCAGACGATGGATTTGCACATCCTCTAAGATGCTACACAATCCTGTTTCTACACGTCATTCACGAAAAAAAAAATATTGAAAGATTTGCTCTAGTGACTATTACCAAATAACTAATAATTAATTAATTGTTTGATGTGGTAATTAATTTATTGTATTGTAAAACACGTATGGAAAAAGTTGTAATAAAAACACAAAGTTTTCAACGTGATTAACCTATTTTATAATAGCCTATTTCACGGGACTACGTCGGAGAGTTAAGCAATATCAATAAAGTATCGAGAATACAATCACTAATTGACTTTACAAATAAGAGACTTATTTAAAATTGCTGCAATGTATCGTATTTCTTCTTCCTCCCAAAGAAAAAAGGCACTCAGACTTTGGTTAAACAACTCACTTAGCTTTCTAGGACTGAAATGGCAATAGTTCACATTCTACGCTTTACGAAACGAAAGCTCTTCTTAGATTTCTCTCTCGTCTCTTTGGAGAATAATTGAGCTTTTATATAGAACTCCCAGCCTCTTGGTCCTGTTCTCCAAATCTGAAAAAGCTGAAAATAAGACAAGAAAGGGTTCTTTCCTTAAATAGACCCCGAGAAAGTTGTACAACAACTTTACATGAATAGTCCTTCAATAATGTCCAGGTGCACTTAGGATTTGTCTCCACCAAATTGATTCTCATTTGCCGGCCAGAGTCACACATTTTTACTCCTGTAAATACTTTTCTAAAGCCCAAGGATCGATTATGCAATCAATTAAAACTAGAACAATTGCAAGAAAGAGAACTTTTTTTAAGAGAAACGATTTTATTGCAATATACAGATGAGTAATGCTACAGGGTACCAGTGGTGCTTAGCACCATAGTAACATGTCTGATTGTTACCGGATGATTTAATTAATAAATTGAATCTCACATGACCCATTATAATTATGATTGGTCAATGACAGACTAACACATCATTGTGGTGTTGGACACTATTGGTACCACATAGCATTATTCTTTACAGAATCACCAAGTCACAGACAATTCATTGAATTTAATTAGAAAGATACCAACCAATCAATGAAGTAATATCCAACATCATTAATCTTTCAGAAGCAATAAATATGGAAATTAAACTTAATGAAGAAAACCCAAAAAATTTCCATACATAAATTATCGGCTGCAAAATTTATTGTGAAATGATTTGAAACGACTGTAAAATCTATTGTGAGATGATTTAAAATCTGTTGTAACAAGTTTATTGCAACAATGGATTTGTTGCGACAACTTGTAAGAATGCTCACGACAATTTGAGTTTTAGCATAATTTTTCACTTTTGTATAGCAGGAGTGCAAAACCCCTTAAATTTTGGAAGGGTATTTTGGTCTTTGATAAAAAATAACAATAATAAAAATAACAAGTATTTAAAATTTGAATTTTGGGTTAATTTGAAAGAACTTTTGAAAAAGGGACTAATTTGCAAAATTGAAGGACTATTTTGAAATAAAAATTTAAAACTAGGGACTAATGTGACATTTTTTTAAAAAAATTTCATTGCCCATTTAAGAGCAGACACATGGCCTGCTCATCTTCCCTCAGCTCACTTTCTCTCTCTCTCTTGCGATTTTCTAGCCAAAACGCCGATTTCACGGCGAGCCTCCGACGAGACACTTTCTGGCGTCGTCGAGTGCCGCCACCACCCGCAGTCGATAGCTGAAGGCCAGACGATCCTTGCGCCGCCGTCCCCGCTGCCTGACGAAGTCCCATTCGCCACCGGTGACACATAGAAGCCGCAAGTATTGTCCGATACCGGCACTGATTCCGGCGACATTTCACCACGAAAATGGTTGGTTTGATTCGTCTCGTCACGATCTTTAATGTGGTATATATATCTTGACTCAATATTGTCTGGATTGAATTTTGCTATTTTTGTCAATTTTGAGCTATTTTAGTTTTATATTTAAAATTTTCGATCCGACCGTTAGATCGTAAAATAAATTTCATATTTGTGATGTACTCGTGCAAACAAAAACTTATATATATATATATTGTCTATATTTGGTGATGGACAATGAAATCTAAATCTAACGGCTTAGATCGTCTTATTTTGTGTGCCGTGGGTGCGGGTTCGGCCCGAACCCGAATCGATCAGACTATATATCTAACTTAGTATTTTTGGGTGCTCTTAATTCAGTGGTGAAGTCCGTTTCATGATTTGAAGCTCCGGTTAAAAATCGAGTTTTCTATCTTATCAGTCAAAGTTTCGAAAACGACGCCCGACCTTTCAAATGAGGCCAAACTTTCTCCATAGCTCAGTAGCACTATTTGAATACTCAATTGAGGTAGGGATTCAATTACCAGATTTTATACATGTTTTAATTTGAAAATTTTCATTATAACTATTTTGTGAAAAATCGTGAATTAAAATGATATTCTGATAAATTACTGAAAAATTTTGGACTATGCTGGGATTGGACTGTATGAATTTTATACACATTTTTATATTATGACCATGGGATAAAACAGCGGTGTGTTGCCCATGTATAGTAAATCCTAGAATAATGCCAAGTTGAATTTTAAAGCATTGTTTGAATATGTATTGCATGGTTATTATGCATATTTTGTTACATATTATATATACTATAGGATCACACATGAGATATATCTTAGGCATCGCATTATTGTAGTAGGTAGATTAGTACACCCGCCTTCAGTGAGAGCCCGTAAACCTGCGCGGGGTTTTTCTGATTATCCCCACTCAGTAGGTGTAGGCATTCAGTTGCCCCTCCGGTTCGGTAGGCTTAGACATATAGGTGTCCCTCAACTTTTCTGGGATGGATATTAGGCAGAGAGTACTTAGTACACATAGTACGAGTTATTCTAGTTCGTGATGTGAGGGCGTGAGCTCATGGGATGATTTAATTAATGATATGTACAATCTTGCGATTTTTGACTTTGGTTTTGAATATGTGATTATTCTGGATACCACTTGTTTATAAATTTGGTTTATAAATGGATTTCGGAAAAGGTATTAACCATGCAGGTTTGATAAAATTGCATACACTCAAATAGGTGATTGAGTTTCTACTGAGCATTCTTGTGCTCACCCCTACTTCCTCCCATTTCAGGTGTTGACCTATTTTTTGGTAATTAATCTGGGGCTTGGCAAGTATGTTTGGTATATGCTTGCAGTTTCAAATCCTCTTCATTAGTTGGTTTGTACTCGGTATCAATTTCCCTTTCCTAAATTAAATTTATTTAGTCAATAGTAATATATTTACTGAGTAGATGCACGGGGATGATTTTTTTTTTTCAAATTGAGTACTTAGAAAATAAAATGATTTTATGTAAATTATTTGAATATTGGACCTAGGATTTAATTTGGACTGTTTCAATAAACTTTATGAATTAATAAAAGTTTTTAAACTAGATAATTAGGATTTTTTCTAAATTTAAAATGAAGAATTTTTTTTTTAAAAACTGGTAAATAATATCATGATTTTTAAAATTTTCCAATCTCATAATTTACTTACTTTGGAGGACTAAACTTAAATTTCAAGTACTTAAATTTTTCTAAAATTTTAGAAACTACTATTCATCACTATTTTCACTTAAAATTACTAAAAGCCACAACCTTAGATTTTCAGTCATGATAGTTTTGGTATTAGAGCATCTGGCTTCAGATTTGTCTGGGATGTTGCCTGTGATATTTTGATGTTAGAAAGGATTTAGAAAAGTGTTTGACAAATACCTCATACATCACTTAGGAATTGGCTAAATATATTGTCTTTGTTCTGATTCGTTCTAAATCTTTCATTTATCTTTCTAGAGAGTAACACTAGTATTATTGGGATGGTTATACTCCTAAAAATTCTAGTCTCAGAAGTGTCGAGGTTGACACGAGACTAATGGATTCTATTCCTGTTGAAAATCCCTCAGTTCAAATGGACCTTCGTTCTTATATCTTTATGTCCATTATTATGATGAGCTATATGAATCGTGTAGATACTAAAATAGCAATTTAATGTCTTGTATTTTGATTTATATGACTTAATATTATCTGTGCTTATGGGGTTATAATTTGAATTCCTTAAGAATTGTTATTATGTGACTAACCAGTTTAAGTGTTTGGTAGTTTGTTGTCATAATTTTGTATCATGCATTGGTAGGACTTTCGGATAGTGATCTCTCATTGATTTTTCATTTATGGATTAATATAATGATATGGACTTGTTTTAAAAAAAAAGAATATGGATTAGGTAAAAGTAATTTATTTTTTTTAGAAATGTATGATTTTAGAAATTTTTGGGTTATTATGAATTTGGGGTTTGTTAATTTATCCTGTTATAAAGTTTGAATATTGGTTTATCCTCAATTTAGTGCGATACCAAATTAATCCTAATTTATATTTGGTAGTGTTAGTTAGAAAATATTTTAAATCAAGGTAATTCTTATGAACTAAAAGTTCTAAGTATTTTTCCTAATTCTGAACTTATGAAAGGCTTAAGGCATGATAAATTGGTTTGCAATTTTGGTTTTGAATGAAGTATACAATAACATTTGACCAGTGAATTATCTTTATTTTTCAAAGAAACCATATACATCTTAATTGTGAGTAATGGTTAGGTGTATGTGATTCATATTTTTCAATGATCTTATCCTATAAAAAAAAATTAATTTTTTTAAAATCGTGAGTGTGATTTAATGTGCTATGCATATGAATCCTTAAAAGCTTGTGCATATTTTTTTTTTAGGGACAAATATATAGTATCCTGTTATAAGAATTTTGCTAAGTGAAAATTTGTTTTATTAACTTTTTGGAACATTGTATAAATTGAGAAGTTTATATATATATATATTTCTTTTATATTTTAAAAACTTATTTTAGAAATTTTGTGAAATCTCGTTGTTATGATCCTATTTGCCCTATTGCTTGGATTTACTAATCCTTCTAAGGTTTTCATCATGCATGTGACCTATTGAGTGATAAATATGTGATATTGTTATTCATTTGATTATTGGATTCTTGATATCCAATAAATATCTTGCTCAGTGGATAAGTGAATCAAGTGGGATTGACTTTGCATAGTTTACCCTGATTAGACATTTGGATACTTATGTGACTAGTTTTGACTTAATTTTTTTTTTAAGTGTTGGGGACTTCTCGTGTTGAAAGCTTGGGATGACACTTCATTTGAGTTTTTGAATAAAAATATTTTAGTTTTAAATACCTAAGTCTTGGAAAGACTTAGGTGGTGCATGATGATACATGTCATTTTCTTTGAAATTAAAATTTTGAACTATTTAATACATGAAACTTGAATTTTCAAATGGATAAGAGCTATAGATTAATATACCCTGACTTAACGTTTGGTAAAATTTTGAGTATGCATAGTAATGAGTGGAACTTGAACTTTTAAATTCACGGAGTTGTACATGTTATAAGGTGGGTGACTATATAAAAGGGTTATTCTCTATGAACTTGTTTTATAAGTTGAGTGAAGTTCAGAAAAAAAAAATTTACACCTGACACACTTTATTATTTTCTAAAACGGTTTATAAGTTCTTCCTATTGTTAAAATATCTTTTGAAATTATTTTTAATAAAATTGTCAGAGTGTGGTATTTTAAAGTTATAAAACAAAAAGAAAGCCTTACTAATATATTATCTATTTTTTTAAGAACTATGGAAAATTATTTGCATAACGTAGTTTACCAACAAAAAGAAAATATGCTTTTAAATCTCTTAGAGATACATGTTTGAAAACTACAGAGAAGTTTTGGGAATTTTAAGAAAATTTCTATTATGTTTAACTATGATTTAAAAGAAATTGACATGTCTTAAGTACTTGATAGTTTAATTAGTAAACTATATTAAAAAAAAATCTTCTTGTCCTACTTACTTAGCTTAGTAAGTGGAATTAGAGTTCTAATTATTAAACTGATTGACTAATAATGACAAGATTTAATCTTGTTGGTGTATTTCTTCTTATTGTTAATGAGTGAGTACTATTGAGGTATCTTGCATATGTTGACTTTTGGGAGTTTTTGGAGACTCTAATTAAAATCTATTGTGGATTAGAGTCATCGTTGAGTTCGTTGGTATTGAGTTCAGCTTGTGACTTATTACTTGATTTTAGTTGGATCCAAGGATCATTATGGTAGTATAATTGATGACATAAGGATCAGTTTACTTATGAGTCCATACTGAGAATTATTGAATTCTACCATTAAATTTTCAAAAGGAATACTTAAAGTTCAGATTTGGTTTATCAATGGCCAAGGAATACTTAAAGTTATTGAACTAGTGTAGTATTCTTATATGCCCTTGATATTTGTGTTACTTGTTTTCAAAACTATTTTTCAAAATTATTTTTGATTTGAAAACGAAATGAGGTTAAATGGGAGACAGAGGTCGCTGCAAAGACATCCTATTCTATTAAACCTTATTTCTGGAGTATTGTAATATTATTAATAGTTTATTTATATATTGGGTATTGAGTCATTTCTATATGACT
Organism: Parasponia andersonii; assembly: GCA_002914805.1. Lineage (NCBI taxonomy): Eukaryota > Viridiplantae > Streptophyta > Magnoliopsida > Rosales > Cannabaceae > Trema > Trema andersonii. The sequence continues at coordinate 78,303 of JXTB01000272.1, read as the reverse complement.
TTCTCCGATACCAAAGACTTAGAAGGTCTTTGGAGGTAAGTGTTGAATTGGGATTATTATTATAATCCTGTGTTGGTCAAAGCAGTTTGAAGAGTCTCTAAATTTATTACGATATGAGTTTTTATGATATAGTATCACCTTGGGTAAAAGACTTGGGAATTCTTTGGACAATATTTGTTATGTGGATCTTGCATTTTATATGCTTAGACTGTTGTGGTTCTATTGGCAATTATTGTGCTAAGTATTTATGTGTTGGAGATTTCCATTCATAGTGATTCTAGTCTTGTCCTTGACTAGAAATGTCTTGTATATGTGGTCACTTTCTGTTCATTACCAGGAACAGTAAATGACTTATGTCATCATACTCTTATTGTCGTTTCTGACCTCTAGACATGTTTATCTTATGTATTGGTGCCTAACCATCACTGTTCTGATTATAGAAGTATTAAGATTTCGAATTTTAGCCTTGATTAACGCTACTGCTTAAGCGATTAATTGCCAATTTGGAGTCATGATCTCCTATCTCTTGTGTCAATGCCTTATGCTTATTGATATGTCATCATGCGATTCCATGTCTCCTGTGTACACCCTTCTCATATATCTTTGTGTAGCATTGCTATATTAGCGGAATCCTAACACCAAGTGAGACATGCATATTTCACATTTCTTGATTTAACAAGTGTTTGATTTGCTACTCCTGCACTCTATGACCAGTGGTTCACTCTTCCTTTGACTATTATCAGTTGTTGTTGTACTTACAACCATATCGTGTTTGAATTTCGGGACGAAATTCTGTTAAAGAGGATATGATGTAAAACCCCTTAAACTTTGGAAGGGTATTTTAGTCTTTTGATAAAAAAAAATAAAAATAACAAGTATTTAAAATTCAAATTTTGGGTTAATTTGAAAGAACTTTTTAAAGAGGGACTAATTTGTAAAATTGAAGGACTATTTTGAAATAAAAATTTAAAACTAGGGACTAATGTGCAATTTTAAAAAAATTTCATTGCCCATTTAAGAGTAGACACATGGCATGCTCATCTCCCCTCAGCTCACTTTCTCTCTCTCTCTCTCTCTCTCTCTCTCTCTCTCTCTCTTGCGATTTTCCGGCCAAAACACCGATTTCATGGCGAGCCTTCGATGAAACAATTCCCGGCGTCATCGAGTGCTGCCACTACCTGCAGTCGATAGCTGAAGGCCAGACGATCCTCGCGACGCCATCCCCGCTGCCTGACGACGTCCCGTTCGCCGCCAGTGACGCATAGAAGCCAAGAGCTATTTTTTGATGCCGGCGCCGATTCTGGTGACATTTCACCATAGAAATGGTCGGATTTGATTTGTCTCGTCACGATCTTTTACGTGGTATATATATCTTGACTCAATATTGTCTGGATTGAATTTTACCATTTTTGTCAATTTTGAGCTACTTTAGTTTTATATTTAGATTTTGCAATATGACCGTTAGATCGTAAAATAAACCTAATATTTGTGATGTACTCGTAAAAACAAAAATTTTGAAATATGTTGTCTATATTTGGTGACGGGCAAGGAAATCTAAATCTAATGGTTTAGATCATCTCATTTTGCGTCCATGGGTCCGGTTTCGGTTCGAGCCCGAATCCGAATCGGTCAGACTATATATCTAACCTAGTATTTTGGGTGCTCTGAATTCAGTGGTGAAGTCCGTTTCACGATCTGAAACTCCGATTAAAAATCTAGTTTTCAATCTTATCAGTCAAAGTTTCGAAAAAGACGTCCGACTTTTCAAATGAGGCCAAACTTTCTCCATAGCTCCGTAGTACTATTTGAATACTCAATTGAGGTAGGAATTCAATTACCAGATTTTATACATATTTTAATTTGAAAATTTTTATTATAACTATTTTGTGAAAAATCGTGAATTAAAATGATATTCTGATAAATTGCTGAAAATTTTTGGATTATGCTTGGATTGGACTGTATGAATTTTATACACATTTTTATATTATGACCATGGGGTAAAACAGCGGTGTGTTACCCATGTATATTAAATCCTAGAATAATGCCAAGTTGAATTTTAAAGCATTGTTTGATTATGTATTGCATGGTTATTATGCATATTTTGTTACATATTGTACATACCATAGGATCACACATGAGATACATCTTAGGCATCGCATTGTTGTACTAGGTGGACTGGTATACCCACCTTCGGTGAGAGCCTGTAAACCCGCGCATGGTTTTTCTGATTATCCCCATTCGGTAGGTGTAGGCATTCAGTTGCCCCTCCGGTTCGGTAAGCTTAGACACATGCGTGTCCCTCCGGTTTTCTGGGATAGATATCAGGCAGCGAGTACTTAGTACACGTAGTACGAGTTACTCTAGTTCGTGATGTGAGGGTGTGAGTTGATGGGATGAGTTGATTTATGATATGTACATTCTTGCAATTTTTGACTTTGGTTTTGAATATGTGATTATTCTGGATACCACTTGTTTATAAATTTGGTTTATAAATGGATTTTAGAAAAGGCATTAACGATGAAAGTTTGGTAAAATTGTATCCACTCAAATAGGTGATTGAGTTTCTACTGAGCATTCTTGTGCTCACCCATAGTTCCTCCTATTTCAGGTGTTAACCTATTTTGTGGTAATTAATCTGGGGCTTGGCAAGCATGTTTGGCATATGCTTGCAGTTTCAAATCCTCTTTATTAGTTGGTTTGTACTCGGTATCAATTTCCCTTTCCTAAATTAAATTTATTTAGTCAATAGTAATATATTTACTGAGTAGATGTATGAGGATGATTTTTTTTTTTCAAATTGAGTACTCAGAAAATAAAATGATTTTATGTAAATCATTTGAATATTGGACCTAGGATTTAATTTGGACTGTTTCAATAAACTTCATGAATTAATAAAAGTTTTTAAACTAGTTAATTAGGATTTTCTCTAAATTTAAAATGAAGAATTTTTTTTTTAAACTGGTAGATAATATCATGATTTTTAAATTTGTCCAATCTCGTAATTTACTTATTTTGGAGGACTTAACTTAAATTTTAAGTATTTAAAATTTTCTAAAATTTTAGAAATTACTATTCATCACCATTTTCACTTAAAATTACTAAAAGTTACGGTCTTAGATTTTCGGTCGTGACAAGATTATGCAAGACTCTCTTCTTTTAGAAACATTATGCAGCTTGTGCAAAGGTTTAGGGGTCCAAATTAACTCGTGGGAGTCCTTAAAGTATAGTTTGGATCTCACGACAGTGTCTGCCTCCTCCTTTCTTTGATTCAAATATCTCCTCCTTTCTTTGATTCAAATATCTAAATATAGTGTACTTGCATAGAGATCCAGACTTACTTTTCAGATATTAAGAGCAAGAAACCTGTAAACAAATTATTCTATTCCATTATCACATGCAAATGTTGTGTATTAGACGCAAACCCCTTAAACTAAGGACAACTTTATAGGCAAGATTTTGGTGAATTTTGTTTTCAAGTCATTATTAACTTTGATTAGTTTATTTGTTCTTTTATTGTATCACAATTCCATTATTTAACTAATACTAATATACGATTGCGGATTTAGTCACTTTAGCGACAAATTCCGAACACTGATCAATTAAGTCCGATCAACATCCTAATGCATGTTCTAATTTTGGACTCGTCTCTCTTTAGTAATTGGACTATTTTATTAAAACCATCACATTCGGACTGACTATGAGAAACTTTGAGAAATATTCTAATTTAGGCTGCTTCATCTCGCTAAAATATTGATAAATCCATTAATTAAGGGGACGACTCTTTATTGGTCATGGACTCTCCATATTCTTTTATTAATGTATTTAAATACCTATACCCATTTGTTTTGGTTCCGCACATGGAAATGTAACTAATTTTATAGTTGTCAAAGTTTGAAACTCAATTCAAACTTTGCTTAAACCGCGGATTGTGCTGCCCTATACAATTTGAGTGGCACAATCTTTCACTTTCCTTAGCTAGAATTCGGACTATTATCTTAAGCAATCTTTAAGGTATACCTGAACACTAGAACTAGAGTTCCCTTCTTTTGTTCTTGAAACCCATTTCTTTTCTTCCTAGATCTCCAATCTCAAACCGGAAAAAGAAAATGCAGATATTTCAGTTTCCTTCTTCAAAACCCCACAAATATTGTCGTTTGACAAACTTCGTTATACTATCATCTTCAGTATGCATACTCTATTTTCTCGGTTGTTTATTTGTTGTACACAACGAGTTTATGAGCTCATATCTTTCTTCCCAAGACGTGTTTTCGCAGCCGACCTCTCTCGAACATATCGTGTTTGGAATCGCTTCGAGCAAGAATTCGTGGGCAAAGGGGCAGGACTATGTTAAGCTCTGGTGGAAGCCAGCACAAATGAGAGGCTGCGTGTTCCTAGAAGAAGACATCCCTCCTGAACGACAAACAAACGACAGTACTTCTCTGCCTCCTATATGCTTATCTGAGGACACTTCTCGGTTTCGCTACACTTACAAGTGGGGTTACCGGTCGGAGATTCGCGTGGCACGTGTGGTTTCTGAGACGGTGGCGCTTAATCACTCTGACGTGAGGTGGTACGTGTTTGGTGACGATGACACGGTTTTCTTCCCTGAGAATTTGGTGAAGACTCTTTCCAAGTATGATCATGGTCTTTGGTATTACATAGGGACCAACTCGGAGAGTTATGAGCAGAACACTTTTCTTGGGTACGGAATGGCTTTTGCTGGGGCGGGTTTTGCTATAAGTTACCCTCTAGCTAAAGTCTTGGCTAAAGTTTTTGATTCCTGCATTGAGAGATATCCACATCTTTATGGTAGTGATTCTAGAGTCTACTCTTGCATAGCAGAGCTTGGCGTTGGGTTAACTCGTGAGCCCGGTTTCCATCAGGTATCAATCGATTTTTTAGCTAATTGGATAAATAAAGAGTTCCGGGAATTAATGTTTTTATCTTTGCATGTATTACTTTTTCATTTTGTTATCAAAGAAAAATACTATGGTATGACTGGTTTCGAAACATGCATGATTCATATGGAAACGTATTAATATTGTCAATACAGTAACGACTAATTAATGTGACCGTAATTAGTTTTGGTCAAATTCTTTAACACGCAACATAGAATTGTGCCCGGCCGGTGAAAAGTAGGAGTGCTAGGAGTCATTTGTGCTGGTTAGCACCACAATTAAATAGTAAGCACAGATATGAGTGTTATGCTAAAGCACACTATTGTGTATTAGACGCGAATCCTTTGCCCGGAGAAAGGTATGTAAGATCCTATTTTCATTAGTGTTATGTTTTTTTTCTTTTTGCTCTGGTTATTAGTGTTATGCTAAGCATCATATAAAGCATATAAAGTGCCTAGTAGTATTTTCCCGGGAAAAAGTATAAAAATTTATAATTAGTTAGTCCAATATTAGTTCAAAAATATTAAAAGATATTACGTATGGGGTTATAAATTTCTAAAGTGAGATTCACGACTATGTTATGGTGCTAGGCATGATAACGTTGACCATTTCCTTCATCGGTTTAAACTTTTTTTTTTTTTTTTT
>JXTB01000272.1:59733-72412 GCA_002914805.1 Parasponia andersonii | reverse complement strand
AAAAAAAAAAAAAAATCCAATTTTTGAATTGGTGCCCATAATTTTGAATATCTATAATGTTGTTCAATTGTTACCAAGAAAATTTGTTCTCTCTCAGTTGCAGGCTCCGAGGAGGCAATGTTGTGACTTGTTACGTTCTTCGGCCGGTGAAGTACTGGATGTCGCCATTAGAGAATGCAAGGAAGAAGAGTTGATATACATGCATCCATAAACAGAGGAGGTGAATACTATTAATTAGTTAATTGTATCCAAGGTTACAATATTATACATTGCGAGGACTTGTCATAGTGATTGGTTGTAGAGAGAATAGTAACAATGATAAATATTCATCCCACTTCAATTATTTTTTTATTCATAAGTTGTATAGTGTGAGATTTTAGGTGACAATTCACGAGTGAGGGTAAAAAAAGTATACGTTTGTAATCAATATGATGCTAGTCCTATTATTTTTCTAAACAATATGTCAAGATGCGTAGTCGTACTCAAACGACAATATGTGAGAATTAGGTGCATTGTTTTAGTGACATCTATGGATAGATACTAAACAATAGGCAAATATTTTAAACAGATTTTTTTTTTGAAGGAGAATTATACATAATTTTGAGAACAAACAATAAACGGAAATACGGGAAAAGGGACATATCATGTCACGTATAATCCGTCCACAAACACTAAAATATTATACGCGCGACATACTTTTTTGAAATTCCAAAAAAAAAAAAAATTTGGAAAATGACAAATCTTCTTAGTGACATCTCTGCATTTCTATTCAATTTTTATTAAGCAGGGGAAGCATATGCAAGACTCTCCCTTGTACTATTGAAGAAAAGAACGAACCTTTTAAAGATAGCTTAATCATGCTTCTTGTGCAAGGTTTCTAGCCCAAATATATTGGTTTGATTCGTTGAACTCTACTTTGACTCTCAGCACAATATTGTCCCCTCCTTTCTTTTGCTTCAGATATCTATTAATTATGAAGTACTTACGTTGTGATCTTGACTTACTTTTCATAAAGTATATATGAGCAAGAAACTTGATAACAAATTCTATTCCTAATCATTAAGGGCCACATGCAATGATACAAATATATTGTGTATTAGACGCGAACCCTTTTAATTAAAGCCAAATTGATATGCAACGGGTTTGGTGAACTTTGTTTTAGGGTCCATTAACAGGTTTGATCGTTTTTTCATATTTTTCTTCAATTAAAATTTGATAAGTTAATTGCTATTACGATTGTGTTATTAGTTTCTTTAGCGACTAATTAATTCCGTGCATTGAACGATTACTATAAGTTTGATCAACATCCTAATGTTTCTTATGGCTAAGACAAAAAGGTTTATTTGGATTTGCGGAATTTTGACTCGTTTTTAGTAATATTTGGCCCGTTAATTTTATTTAAACCATCACATTGGGACGGCCTTTGAGACCATTCCAAGTGCTTTACGTACACTAACAGTTGGTGACCTAAAGCTGATGAAGAGGATGCTTCACATAGCTATAGGTAAATTAGACAAACCCACTAAAGATTTAGGTACACCCAACATCCTTCCCTTTGATTCCCCTTCCAAGGTTCCCCCACCTCACGCCCAACTTTGACTAAAATATTGAAAAAAACACTAAGTGGACGACTACGATTGGTCACGGACTATTTATTTTCTTTAATTGTTTATATATTTTAATGACCACCATATATATGATTTGGCCCCAGACATGGAAATGTAACTAATTCAACAATTGTCAAAATTGGAATATCAATTCAACTTTGCTTATGCCGCTGATTTCACTGCCCTTTACATTTTGAGCTGTACAATTCTCACTTTCCTTACGGACTAGAATCCAAACCTCTATCTTTAGAGATTTTTATCACAACACTAATAAGAGTTCTTATTTTTGTTTATTATTTATATTTTGGTTCTTACTAAAACCCATTTATTTTCTTCCTCCCCAAAACTCCAAAAAAAAAAAAAAATCTGTTAAAAAAGATATGCAGTTATTTCAGTTAGCTTCTTCCAAACCCCACAATTATTATTCTCGCTTGACAAGCTTCGTTATACTATCATCTTCTATACTCATAATCTACTTTCTCATATCTTTAATTCTCGTACACACCAAGATTTTGAACACATATTCTTTGTCCCAAGATGTGCTTTCGCCGCCGACGTCTCTCCAACACATCGTGTTCGGAATCGCTTCGAACAAGAATTCGTGGCCAAAGAGGAAGGATTACATTAAGATGTGGTGGAAGCCAACTCAAATGAGAGGCTGCGTGTTTCTAGAACAAGGCATCCCAACCGAACGACAACAAAATCCAAAAAACGACAGTCAATCTCTTCCTCCAATATGCATTTCAGGGGACACTTCCCGGTTTAGGTACACATACAGGGGCGGTTACCGGTCGGCGATACGCGTGGCACGTGTGGTTTCCGAGACGGTGGCGCTCAATCACTCGGACGTGAGGTGGTACGTGTTTGGTGACGATGACACGGTTTTCTTCCCTGAGAATTTGGTGAAGACTCTTTCCAAGTATGATCATGGTCTTTGGTATTACATAGGGACCAACTCGGAGATTTACGAGCAGAACGCTTTTTTCGGGTTCGGAATGGCTTTTGGTGGGGCTGGTTTTGCTTTAAGCTACCAGCTAGCTAAAGTTTTGGCTAAGGTTTTCGATTCATGCATTGAGAGATATCCACATCTTTATGGTAGTGATGCTAGAATCTACTCTTGCATGGCGGAGCTTGGCGTTGGGTTAACTCGTGAGCCCGGTTTCCATCAGGTATATATGAATCGATTTGTTGGTAAATAAAGATTTTTTTGAGAATTTTTTCTCTATACATTTTCTTAAAATTAAATTGTTATTTCATATGTTACATAGCATCGAAACTGTCACACTGTAATGTAAATATATTTTGTAACTGCTCAAATTATTAAGCATCATGACATATGTTAAGGTAAAATAGAATTATTTTATGAGTGTTTAAGAATTAGTCAAATTTTAAAATACCAATTAAAAAGGTACATAGTTCACAGAGAAATTTATAACTAGTGTGACTCAACCCTTTGTTATTATGACGCTAGTAGGGATGAGCATGTTGATTTCTGTTATTGACTCTGTATTTTGTTTTGTTTTTATTCTCTATATTTCACATATGGGATTTTGGACCAGATGGACATACGTGGCAATATATTTGGTCTATTGGCTTCACATCCAGTTACTCCCTTGGTATCCCTTCACCACTTGGATCATACAAATCCCATATTCCCAAACATGTCAACTCCTCAAGCCTTGCAACACTTGCTCAAAGCTGCAAATGTTGATTCTCAAAGGATTTTACAGCAAACAATCTGCTACGACAGATGGTTTTCATGGACAATCGTGGTCTCTTGGGGCTACGCGGTTCAAGTCTTCGGAAGCCACGTGCTTCTACCGGACGTCCTCCTCGTGCCGGGCACTTTCCGGCCTTGGAAAATTAGGGGAGCTACTATTCTTTCGGGGCTTTATACTTTCTCCACCAAGGATCTTCACCCCGACACGTGTCGAAGACCTACCGTCTTCTTTCTAGATGACGTGTCACCCGGTAGGTACGGAGAAGAAATCAAGACTACCTACCAAAAATCTTTTGTCAATTGCTCAAACGATGCCGGTTCGCCAAGGAAACTGAGGGAGGTCAGAGTCTTTTCGCATACGCTCAACCTTGACATCAAACAGGTAATAGTTAAAAGGACACCGTACGTATTCTGTATCAATTTGTCTAATGAAAATTTAACAGACACATTTTTTTATTGTAAAAAGTAAGAGAGAGAAAAAATATTAACGATACACGTCTTTTCATACACTTTACTATAACCATTGGATCACTAAATACCTATCCATGAGGTTAAAAAAAAAAAATCTATTAAATTGGCAACCATAGTTAAAATACAGAGTATATATATAAATATATATATATATATATATATATGTTTGGGCTAGTTTTTATTTTTGTTTTTGTTTCGTGGAGGGAAAGTTCAATTAATTTGAAAATAAACTTATACAATTAAGTTAGAATCACACCAGAAGTAAGCATGAAAACTTATTATCTCTACTAGCGTAGGACGAGGATCAGGTAGTATTAGATATTTTCTTTTAATTTGTAATAAGTAGACGCCATTAGTTAAGCCCCACTTTAAAAGGAAAAACCTATAATTACAAGACATCTCATTCAATATATAAATTTCTAATTCTTTTTTGAAAATTTAATTTAAAGTTTAATTTTTTAATTACCTTTAATTTAAAACTATAGGTATTATTATATCTTCAATATTTCATAATTTTTTTTTTACTATGTGAAAGTAAAATCTAAGATAATATAATTTTCATATTATGAATAAGTTATTTTCTTAAATAACAAAAAATGAATAAAGCAACTACAATAAAAGAAAATTTGTTTAAAAAAAAATTATGCGTGAAATAGCTTAAAATTTATACATCTTTTGTTGTTTTAATTTTTTTTTTTAACAAATAAGATAGTTGAGAGTGATTTGAGATTATTAAGTGTTTTTGACTAGTTTTATTTTCTTATTAAAAAAAAATAAAAAAAAATTGACTTACACTTCAGGTTACCCATCTTTTTTTTGTTTTAAATAACTTTCTATATTTATATATGTATTAATTATAATAATTTTTTTTAGTAAATCTACTAATCTTATTTTAATCATTAGATTAAAATCCAATAACCCAAATTAGAGTATCCATCCATGGAGTAAAATAAAAAATCTCCATTGAAATATCGTCCATATATATATATATTTTCCTTTCCACAATTGTAGGGTCAAATTTCAATCTACTGGTTATAAAAAAAGTAAAAATTTTTTGTTTACTCACATCGATAGAGAATAAAAAAAATCACCATATATAGTCTATATATGAGTGTGATTTTTTTTTTTTTAATTCTTGAGACTAATATTGATTATTAGATTTTCAATCTGATATTTTATAATTAGATATTTTTGAATAATTTCTAATGAGAATTGAATGATAACATTCATTAATTTTTGTAACAATCAGATTTCTAAAAGTGAACGTTAATTTTCTTGTCTAAAAGTGAACGTTAATTTTCTTGTCAATGTAGTGAATAGAAAAAAACTTATTGTATACCTGCTCTTATATATGTAATGGGGTTCAATTGTTGTTAAAATTTTGATTTCTTCCATCAGTTGCGGGCTCCGAGAAGGCAATGTTGTGACGTGTTACCTTCATCGGGTGGTGAAGTAATGGATGTGACCATTAGAGAATGCAAGGAAGAAGAATTGATATTCATGCATCCATAAACAGAGGAGGTGAGGTGATAATGCAACTAATTTATTAATTAATTAGTATTTATTACCCGGGTAGTACAACGTTATACATAATAGCTTATACGACTGATTTGTAAAGGGAACTTATAGGGAGGGAGGAATTTTAGTAGAAGTCCTTGCAAATTGACTTTATGTTAATATATTCGATGGGAAGCTCCACAGCTTTGAAATTTAAGCCTGAAATTAAAGAATTAGCCTTACTCTCTGATTTTTTGTTTTTACTAGATTAAAAAACGGCTAATTGGCTAAACACTTTCTGACAAATTAATGGAATACATTACTCGTGTATATAGCATTGATCAGATTCGAAAGAACGCATTTTAATAAGAAGAGCCAGATGGAATTTCATTCTTATACATTAGCCTCCTTGACTCCGAGCCATTGTAGGGGCAGAGGTCGGCACCAGAACTAAAAGCCTTATTTGTGGGAGAAAACGACAATGTGCTAACAATAATAATATTGAGAAACAACATCGAATCAAAACGACAAATCCTCCAAAAAGGCATGAATTGGAAAAACGAGTGTAAGTTCAATAAACATCAAACCGAATCGTTGAAGACAATAAAACGTCATTATCGCGGAAAGCCCAAAATCATTTAATTTCTTAAAAAGAAAAACAAAGAGTATAGGTGTACGACAACAATTCTAAAAACTGCCACAATTTGAGAAAACCTAAATCTACATTAACGACAACATTTTTTATTTTCCTGAATCACTAACGACAGCACTTTTAAATCACCGTAACGACAGTAAGGACTTCGATCTAATATTTTGAATGGAGGACATTTGAATTTGCTGCTCAAGAATGTAACTGTCAATTGCTTAATTAAGTTAATAATGCACGCTACTAGAAAAAAGTGCATATTGTGACAACATCGTGTCATCGCAATAAGTATATAAAATCGCAACGCAATAAGTATATAAAATCGCAACGACCACTTATTGGTCGGCGCTTAAATGTACCTGTTCCTCTTATTATGACAATATTGTCATCGCTATAAAGGAATTAAATGAAGGAATTAAATTTTAAAAAACGTAAGATTAGTTGGAAAGTTAAGAAAATAAAAATGAAAAAAAATATAAAAGGGATATTGTGACTACAATGTCATCGCATCGCAATAGAGCTTGACAGAAAAAAAAAAAATGGTGGTCAATATTCTGTGCAAGAAATTTCAGAAAAAATTAAATATATTGCGAAGACTTACGATAGAGGTTTAGATCTTAAAACTGATGCGAAGTTTCCCTTCGCACCAGACGTCCCCTTTTCTCTCGTCTCTCTCACACTCAAACCCCTTAATCTCACCTACAAACTCCCTTATTTCTGCATTTACTCATTCCGTTCACTCTCTTTCTCTCTTTCTCCTCATTTCCCCATTTTTCTTCACCCCCCTCTCTCTATTTTGCTCTTTCATCTCCGCTCAAAACGGCCACCGCCCATCTTCATCGTCCTTTGCCGCCCCCGCCGCTGTAGCCCACCACTGCCCTCCCTCTCCATTTCACCATTTAAAGGTAAGTAGTTAATAAATGTTTTAATTTAATATTAATTTTTTGGCGTATATAATGTTATTTATAATATGATAATGAATTTTGCAGAATTTATTGTGGAATTATGGAGGAAGCTTTGTGGAATTTTGGTTAAATCTAACAAAAAAAGATTAGATTTTAACGTTTTATTAATGTATGTAGATATGGTGAATTTGTGCGTTTAAGATTTTGATTTGGATATGTTGAATATGTAAATAGGTATTCTATTGGGTAGATTTTATGATATTGTTGTTATTGTGATTTAATAATTAAAGTGTTAGTATGATTATGTGAATTAAGGATGAAACGATTATGTGGACATAGATACATACAACAGGTAAAGAATAATCTCGAATGCAGTATGGCCTTACCCTTTAGAGTTAAGAGTGAAAAGGTGGTTTTAGAACACTAATGTATTTCATGCATATAACATGTCTTCCTCTACGTTAAGGGATTTGTTGTGATGTGAAGCAGTCATAAGATGACAATTGATAAAAGTTGGACCAACTTAAGACATCGTATGTCCCCAGAGTTCATATCTGGCATCGGTGATTTTATCGATAGAGCGAAGAATTTTGTGGATAATAGAGGGAAGGTTAGATGTCCATGTAAGATTTGCGTCAATATTTTTTGGGAAACACCTTCAACAGTTGGGACTCATATTATAAGACATATAACCAGTGGATATTCCACACAGAAGTATTCATAGACGATGTACTGATGCTGAATGATGGGAAGTTCTCTGTAAGTGCAATTAAACTTTAGTAAATGTGATATTTTGTCTCTATTAGCTTACTAATTATGTTATTCAATTTCCAGGCTCGATTCAAGGTTAATATGGAAAACTGAAAGTAGCAGAAATACCCTAGCTTGGATGAATCTGCGTCTCTAGTACAGGAGAGATGTTGAGAGGTATCATATTTTCAATACTTTCCCTTTTATATTACGTTTTAATTTTTATGATTTACTAACTTGTTTTTTTTTTTCCTTTTTATCTATTAGAGTTTGAGTATCACTGATATTTTTTAGCGCAATCGTGCTTGCAGTGAACCAAGAAGTGGGTCAATAACCGACTGAGACTAGCTCAGTTGGTCCAAAACTTGAGGGATGTGTGTGTGAATTTGGAGGGGTCAGGGATTCAAACTTTGGTATAGTGTGTGTGTTATTTTCTTTTAAATTTGTATTAAGTGGTGATCATTAGTTAAACTCCATTTTTTTTTGAAAAAAAAAGAAAAAAGAAGTGGTCAATAAAGCAGCACGAGCAAGATTATATAAGTGGTTACAAGTTTAATGTATAATTTTATCATTTTGTATGTATTTATATTATTTAATTCTTTGCCTAATTTTTAGGCTAAGATGTCTGACCTTCGGACTATGCAAACACAAGTTCAGTCTCAATCATCTACCACTCATGATTCCGAGGGGAATCCTATATTGAAAGTACCACTTGCTATTGACGAAAGACCAATAGTTGATGACGTACTCGGTGCTCGTCATGGCCACATGAAAGGTGTAAAATCCTAAATTTTATAAAGGTAATTAAGTAATTTTGGAATCAAGAGCAATTTGGTAATTTTATATTTTTGGATTAATTAAATAAGAATTTAAAATAAATTTAGTGTTGAATCTAGATAAGATAAAGTCTAGATGCATTTGGAGCAAAAGTGAAAAAGAAAATTTAAATTGGGGACAAAAGTGTAATTAAGGAGGGACTAAAGTAAAAGAATCTTTTTAAAATTTGTGGCCAAAGTGGAATTTCAGAAAGTTTTTTTCGGTCGAACCTGATTGCACCATGTGTCCCACTGCTACAGTTTCCGAAAATTGCATAAAAACCCCCTAACTCTTTCTTCTTCTTCATGGAGGTCCTCCAATCTACATCTCCGTCACTATTCACGTGCGACCACCCCCAGTTGCCGCTGTGCCAGACGCGCCTGCCCGCCGTGATCGGAAGACGCCGAAGAACCAGCACCAGGTCTGCGGCCGTGAATTGCCGCCTCTCGCTTGAGAAAAGGCCGCTCGAATTTCGCGCCACCAGATCGGTTTTTTGCCCGCCGTTCTGCCGTTTGACGTCCGATCACCGCACCACCACCACCGTTGGATTCATCTCTACTCCAGATTTCATTTCCGACTACTCTCGGCCTCCAACTCGGCTTCGGTGAGAAGTTGACTACTATAGCAATATTTTATAATATTTAATTTTTGTGGTATTTTCGTAATTATTTCGGAATTGAGTTATTTATCCCGAGAAAATTTTACCATGTGAAAGAAGAGTTTGAAACATGAAATTTCATGATTTTTAAGTATTAAAACAATAACCGGAAGATTGTTAATTTGGGATGAAAATGTGGTATTTTTCTAATTTTTTTCAAAATGTGGTATTTTTATAATTTTCAGATTTTTGAGCCCAGTTAATGTTCGGGACCTCGAAACTGAGTTCTGACTTCGAATTTGGACTCAGTGGGGTCAGGACATGAAGTTTGATATAAAATACCACTATTTTCTGAAATGGCATGAAAATCGAGAAAATAGCTCGTGAATTGTACACGGTCCGGTTCCATACCGGAACCCGTTTTCGACGAAATTTTTAACTAAACCAACGTTTTTGGGTGTTTTGAATTCAGTGGTGATCTCTGTTTCTCAATCCGAGACTCTATTTGAAAAGTCAACTTTTCAAGTGAATGTGACGAGATTCGAAAACAACTGTCCGAACAATCCGGTGATCAATTGAGGATATTTCTAGTGTCGTTAGCCCAGCATAACAACAATCTCGAGGTAGGGATTCAATTATCAGATTTTATACATGTTTTAATTTGAAAATTTTCATTATAACTATTTTTGTGAAAAATCGTGAATAAATGATATTCTAATAAATTGCTGAAAATTATTGGATTATGCGGAGATTGGACTGTATGAATTTTATACATATTTTTACATTATGATTATGGGGTAAAACAGCGGTGTACTGCCCATGTATAGTAAATCCCATAATAATGCCAAGTTGAATTTCAAAACATTATTTGGTTATGTATTGTATGATTATTATGCATATTTTATTACATATTGTACATACTATAGGATTATACATGAGATACATCTTAGGCATCGCTTTGTTGTAGTAGGCGGACTAGTACACCCGTCTTCGGTGAGAGCCCGTAAACCCGTGTAGGGTTTTTCTGATTATCCCCATTCGGTAAGTGTAGACATTTAGTTGCCCCTCCGGTTCAGTAGGCTTAGACACATGGGTATTCCTCTGGTTTTCTGGGATAGATATCAGGGAGAGAGCACTTAGTACACTTAGTACGAGTTACTTTAGTTCGTGATGTGAGGGTGTGAGCTCATGGGATGAGTTGATTTTTGATATGTACAATCTTGCGATTTTGACTTTGGTTTTAAATGTGTGATTATTCTGGATGCTACTTGTTTTATAAATTTGGTTTATAAATGGATTTTGGAAAAGGCATTAACCATGCAGGTTTGATAAAATTGTATTCATTCAAAAAGGTAATTGAGTTTCTACTGAGCATTCTCATGCTCACCCCTTACTTCTTTCTATTTTAGGTGTTGACCTATTTTGTGGTAATTATTTTAGTGGTTTGGCAAGTATGTTTGGTATATGCTTGCAGATCTAATCCTCTTCATTGGTTGGTTTGTATTCGATATCAATTTCCCTTTTCTAAATTAAATTTATTTAGCCAATAGTAATATATTTTCTGAATAGATGTATGAGGATGATTTTTGTTATTAAATCGAGTACTTAGAAAATAAAATGATTTTATGTAAATTATTTGAACTTTAGGCCTAGGGTTTTAATTTGAACTGTTTTATTAAACTTCATGAATTAATAAAAGTTTGTTTTAAACTAGTTAATTAGGATTTTCTCTCATCTTAAAATGAAAAATTTACTTGGAAATTTAAAACTGGTAAATAATATCAATTTTTTTTTATTTGTCTAATCTCGTAATTTACTTACTTTGGAGGACTAAACCTAAATTTCAAGTACTTAAATTTTTTTGAAATTTTAGAAACTACTATTCATCACTATTTTTACTTAAAATTACTAAAATTCACAGCCTTAAATTTTCAGTTGTGACAGATTTGGTATCAGAGCATAGCTTCAGATCCGTCTGGGATCATGCCTGTGTTAATTTTTAGTGTTTAAAATTATTTTGGAATTAGTTTTGACAAATACCTCATACATTACTTAGGAATTGGCTAGATGAGTTGCTTTTGCTCCTATTTCTTCCAAGTTCTCTCTTAAACCTCTTAAAGGTNGATTTCTGCAATAACTTGGGCATCAAAAAGAGCTTCTCCGCTGTTGTTCATCCACAGGCCAATGGGCAGGTCGAAGCGATAAACAAAATCCTCAAGCAAAATATAAAGACAAAACTGGAGGAGCATAAAGGAGCTTGGCCAGAAGTACTTCCAGAAGTATTATGGGCTTATCGCACCACACAACGAACTACTACAGGTGAAAGTCCATTTTCCTTGGCTTATGGATATGAAGCGATGATCCCTGTAGAAATTGGTGCGGGCTCCCTGCGGCGATCTGTCTATGCGCAAAAACAGAATGATGTGTTGCTGAGAGTTGAACTCGATCTTTTAGAAGAGCGACGTGAACAATCCCAGCTCCGAATTGCATCATACCAACGGCGCACTGCTCGATATTATAATTCCAGAGTAAAGGGTCGACATTTTGAAGTTGGAGATCTTGTCCTTCGACGTGTCCTACCTAATAATAAAGAGCATGGCGCTGGTATATTTGGTCCTTCTTGGGAAGGACCTTATGTCATTAATGATGTCATTCGACCTGGAACATATCATTTAGCTCGCATTTGTGGACAAAAGATCGAGCATGCCTGGAATGCTGAACAGCTTCGCTGTTATCATCAATGATTTTCGTCATTCATCAATAAAGATATTTATTGTTCGCCATTCGTTGTTCGTCATTCGTTGATCGTCATTCGTGGGTTCGTCATTCGTAGATATCATCATTTGTTGTTCATCATTCGTCGATCGTCTTCATTTATAGTTTTATGGCAGTTCTCAGACACCATAAAACTCGGGGGACAGTGGGATCAGATCAGAGTTATCTCCTACTTGTTCCTTAAGAGACTATGCAAACGTCCATTTAGAGGAGACAGGGTTTTGGATTGTCGAAGTATCTAAGTCTTAGATCACTTCATCGACGTATCTGAATCTCCTTAAAATCCTAGGATTTTATCCTCGCTTCATGCCTCAGCATGTCGAATTACGCAATTTCCCTCCTCGAACAGAAAAGTAACTAAGCATAACGTTCGTTGTTCGAAGTGATATATTGCTATTAAATATTTTGACATGAAACTTTTGAAATACAGTTAGAGTTTGCATCACTCGTATTAACTGTTTTCTTAAGCGACCTAACCCATCCTAACGCTTAAAATTCATTTTAAGTTAGTCGGATTTAAATCGCTAAAAGCGTACTGATCGATCACTTGTGGTCGACTACTTGGTTAAAATTACTATCGTCTCTTATCGCTATTTTGCAGGATCACATGGGAAAATAAGTACAGGAGCATATATGGAAGGAAAAATTTTATTAAACAGAAGGTTATTTATACATAGAGGGGACGAAGCCCACATTGTTTAAAACAAAAAAAACAAAAAACTTCACGAGGAAGGGCCCGCACCGTCGTCACCGTCGTCACCAGCCTTGTCTGTGTCCTCCTTCCAGCTCTGCACAAGCTCGACCACATCCTCACCAAGGATGGAGAAGTCGAAGTCCGGATGCTCGCAGAATATGTTGAAGATGATGGTCGACGAGGCGATGTCACTAGCCTTA
>JXTB01000272.1:29948-45140 GCA_002914805.1 Parasponia andersonii | reverse complement strand
ATTTTCGTTAATAGATTTATTTTTGAAGTTTAGCATTATCAAATTGAGTATGTCATTATAATTTAGAGTTATTTTGTTTATTATTTAATTGTTTAAAAATTTGCATTTCAAA
This sequence comes from Parasponia andersonii, assembly GCA_002914805.1. Classification (NCBI taxonomy): domain Eukaryota; kingdom Viridiplantae; phylum Streptophyta; class Magnoliopsida; order Rosales; family Cannabaceae; genus Trema; species Trema andersonii. The sequence continues at coordinate 45,028 of JXTB01000272.1, read as the reverse complement.
ACTATTTTGTCCCTTCCAAATTCCCATTTGTTATTTTTGTTTCAAAACCAAGTGAGATAACTATTATACCCTTAAAAAAATTGCACATAATTAGAACATGTTTAAATCTATCCAAAATTTGATTATCATTAACAGAAATTGGTACTTTGCAATGGTTTTATAAATTCAGGGTCCTAATTGTCAAAAACAAAAGATCAGGGGATATATTGTAAATCAACCAAAAATTCAGAGGCTAATCATGCCAAAAATCATAAGTTCAGGGTCCTAATTGCTAAAAAAAAGTTCAGTTGATACTTTGCAAATTATCGAAAAATTCAAGGGCTAATCATGCCAAAAATCCTAAATTTATGGTCCTAATTACCAAAAAAAAAAGTTCATGGGATACATTGCAAATCATCGAAAAATTCAGGAGTTAATCATGCCAAAAACCATTAATTCAATCTTATACTACCATAAACATAGTAGAATATTATTAAACACATCTCAGTATAATCCAATTTATTCTCATCTGATACAATAATTCTATTCAATCTTGTGCAACAAATGCACCAGGGAAAATAAAAATGATTTGAGTTTTAGATTTATACCTTAAAAAAAAACGGTTTTAGATTTATATGTATGCTCATATTTGACTCTTGTATGTATATATATACAAATATTCCGGTTTTGCAAATTTTACCTCATGAGCAACAGTAGTGTTCATCTTTAAGACGCTACTGTTATTTACGAATCAATAGAATAACATGCATACTACTAAAATGTACCCTTTCACATGCATGGTCAAATCAGTTCCATTCATAATATATGTATATATTCCTCAACCTCAAATTTTTTTTTTTTTTTTTAATCTAGCTACTAACCTTGGTCAAAAGTTGCTTAGTTAACATATAGCCAACAAACTATAGAGTAATGCTACGAGCAATATATATAGTGCCCAATAGTATCATATGATGTGTTAATCTGTTATTAGCTAATTATAACTATATTTCAGATAGAGATTATGTGATATACAGTTTGATAATTAGAATCACCAATAACAGTTAAGCATATCATGGTCTTGGATTATAGGCCAATTATATAACAAGTCCTAGCTAAGACTGTTACAAAAAACTTCAATTTTATTATTCACAACAAATTTGGGACCAAAAACAAAAATTTGTCACTAAAAGAATATCTTTATCAAGTTATTTCGTGATAAGTCATTAACTAAAAAGTTTAGTTGCAAAAAATGCAATTTCTAGTGACAAAATATACTTTAAGTCCCAACTAATTTCATTACTGTATATATAAAAAATACATTAATGACAATTTGTGATTAAATATTATCTTCTATCACAATAATTTTTTTTATAAAAGTTTTTTTTGAGAAGTTTTTTTTTTTAACTAAAAGTTGTTACTAAATGATGATTTTCTTTTTTTTTTTGTTTTGTTTTGCTATTGTATTTTTTTTTTTATTTTGTAGTGGCTATAACATCATTTTCCTTAATGTGAGAATGTACCTATAAATTCCAAAACATGCATGGTCCATTAAAAGTAAAAGCTCTCAAACCAAACGAAATGTCTTTACTAAAGTTCTCTAGCACCATGTCACCTTCCTCTGTTTCTTAACTTTCTCTTGCCTTCTCCCAACTCATTCTGAGGCAGGCAGTCTCGATTTTCACTGTATCATCGATGAGACCACCCCAAACGACTCATTCGACAAGAGCTCAAAAGAGCTTTTCGGTTACTTCAACTACGAACTTGCCCGAAATGACTTCGTGCTCGGCTCCAAAGGCCACGGCCTGGACCAAGCCTACGGCTACGCACATTGCTACTACGGCGTCTATGCCAAGGACTGCCAGACATGCATGGCCGAAGCCGCCAACGAAAGCATCGAGAGGTGTCCGTACAGGAAGCAAGCGGTCATGCTCTACGAAAACTGCGTGTTGAAGTACTCAGACGTGAGTTTCTTCGGAATCGTTGATGAGTACCAACTCAGCCGTGTCCTTCCCAGAGCTGAGAACTCGAGCTCGCCGGAGGAATTCAACGCGAAGAAGAAGCAGCTCCTGGGGAATCTCTCAGGCCAGGTGTCCCGGACGCCGAGGTTTATGGCGACCGGAGATTTTCCCGTTGATGGTTCCACGAAGCTCTACGGTTTGGCGCAGTGTACGAGAGATCTCTCGAGCTTGGTCTGTCAGAAGTGCCTGGACGGTGCGATTTCCAAGAATCAAGCTAGTTGTACCGGGAAACTGGGAGCTAGGGTTCTTACCGCGAGTTCCATTATGAGATATCAAGTGTACAAGTTCTACAATTAATTTTACATAGAGTATTATCACTCGCATTAATAATAATAATAATAATATATGATGTATGCTATACTGGATTTATGGGTTTAATTTGTATGGTATAGCTGATTACATATGATCTATCTTTGCATCCATTACGAGTCTTGTTTTCCTTTTCCAAGTTTTGTTTTAGATAGTTCCATTCATCGGAAAGAATGGCATCTTAAATAGACGACAAGAGAGGAAGTGAGAGTGGGTTCCGAGACCCGGCCAAAGTAAGTCCCACCTCTGCTATATCTTAGAATATTCATCATGATTCATGACCATATATTGTCATCTCCTACAAAAAGTAAATCAAATTTATAATTTGGCTTTACTATATCATGGGAGTATTTTTTTTTTTTTTGTATCTGTTCTTTAGTGTTAGTAGGGACAGGGATGGGAGTGGGGATTGAACCACACACCTTTTGCTTCTCTAAGAGAAATCTTGGCCACACGTGCTAAGCACATGGAGGTCTATACCAAGGGAGTATGATTTAAAACAAACATGTCTATGTCTATGTAAAGTGATTAGGGCTTTCAATTTTCTACACAACACGATGATACGACTCGAAAACAACACGAAATAAACGGACTTGGGTGACCCATTTAATTTTCGTGTCAATTTCGGGTTGACACGTGTAATACATATAATAAACGAATAGGTTTCGGGTCAACCTATTTAATTAAACGTATCATTTTTGTGTTGTATCAACACGACATTAATATGACATATTTATTAATATTTTAATATATTAAACGTGATTTTGATTAATTCTAAGCATATTTATAGGAGTAAAATTAAATTAAGTAGTGCATAATCATGTTAAATTAGAATAATCGTGTCAATTTTGAATAATCGTATGAAACGGATCATAATATGACACATGACATGTTTATTAAACGGGTTACACGTATCGTGTCGTGTTACACGTGTATGAATTGTGTCGTGTTTGGGTTTAAATTTTTAATACATTTATTAATCGTAACGTGTTCGGATTAGGTGTTATCTTCGGATTAAGTGTTATCGTGTCGTGTCGTATTTGTGTCGATCCGAATACGATACGATAACACGAATTGCCAACCCTAATAGTGATCTATGCCCTACACTTAGCAGAAAACAAATTGTGACAAACTTACCATCCACGTTAAATTTTCAAAGTTTGTATTTGCTTGTCGTCGTTGCCTTGCCAGTACTATTTTTTATAAACTCATCACCATCCTTTTTTTTTTTTTTTTAATATTTACTGCCATTATTATTAGACAAAAGAAAAGTGATAATTAGATCATGAATCTAACTTTCTCCCAGTGATCGAAAAGTAATTTTGTAATAAAAAGCGGACTGTGGTGACCCAAATCCTAGGCCAGTGACAGAAGAAGAATTTCACAAATGGAAATTCATAATTTATTTTAGAAATTTCAAATTAAAAAAAAATGATAGCTAGTTTGAAAATAATAGCTTGTATAAAAGTTTATAAAAATAATCTAAATTTTAAATTCTCACAGTTTGCGATCACTACTAGACAGAAACTGTTAATAATATTCATAAAATATACATATGTATCATCATCATCATCATCACAAGTAGATATAATAGATAATACAGGCTAAATCCAAACTATGAGACTTAAATATTGTTACAAGTCCAAATTAAGTTACTAGGTGGTTACCAATACTAAACTAATAACAATCTTCCTCTCATAGTCACTCCGCTTTAGAGTTGCCCAAATCACACTACACACCACCTGATAGGGAAAAGATAAGGGGTTGAGCATTCTTATGCTCAGTAGGAATTTAATTTTTTTTAATATAAATGTAATTTTTCAAACCTACAAGGTCCGTACATTTCCAAAATCCAATTATAAAACAAGTTTGAAAAGTAACCAAGATCATGAGTAATCATGTAATCAGAACCAAAACCAAAATCACAATATTATACATATCATAAATCAATCAAGTATAAGTATGAGCTCTCATCCTCTTATCATGGTTCTGTAATACCTCTTTCTCACCTAGTACTACAGTAACTCACCAGTGATCTAAATACCATGATGCTAAAATGGCACTCAAGTGCGTGATCCTATAGTAAGTACAATATATTATAGAGTGTGTAATAACCATGCATCAAGTATATTAAGAAATCATGCTTTAAAACTTATTTGGCATTATTCTGGGAGTTATAGAAAATCAGGCAGCACAATAGCTGTATTTTTCCAAAAACCAAAATTTTAAACTTGAATAAAACCCATACAATCCAATCCAAAAATAATGCAATATATCTTAACAGTTTACAAGTCCACTAAGTATCGAATCAAATCATTGAAATTCATGAAAATCGATAATTTCAAGAAATAGGTCATAATGCACATTTTAAATCAAAATACCCCTACCTCGCCTTGATAGCTAGAAACTAGTTACAAAATTTATGAAAATGCCATCTTTTGAAAATATTTAGATAAATGCCATAATTTTTAAATAAGTTTCTCTCTCAATCGACCTATCAATTTTCCACAAATTAACCAATGTTCATCTTTTTAAGTCCATCTTTTCATCCCCTAAAGTTTCGTGAGTAATGGATTAACATTATAAAAATAATTACACAAATATCTCTTTTTGTTACGAAACTAATATAAAAAATTTTAAATACTCGCCATAGCTCTTTGGCCAGAAATTAGTAGTGTTGGAGGGTCAACCTAGGTAGGAGGAGGCTTAGGCTTTGATTTGGTGGCAGTGGGTGGCAATCTAAGGTAGTGAAATGCCGAAAATTGGCCGTGAATGCCACAACTTGGGCATTTTGTTTACGCAACTTTGCTCCTCTCTCCCTCGCAGCTAGTCACATAATAGGCAACGAAGGTGGCCGGGAAGGTTCAATGGTCGGTGAGCTTTAAGTTCTATTAGAGCTTGTGGCCAGAGGAGCGTTGGCGGCGGCTGAGGAAGGCTGCAAAAATGGGGCTTCATGGCTTGTTTTTGAATATAAGGGAGAAGAAGAAAAAGAGGAAAATTAGGGTTTTGGGAATTGAGAGTTTCTATTTTTCCATGTGTCATTTATGGGCTGGTGATATGACTTTTTAAAATTGTATTGTCACCCAAGTCTCATAGTTGGTTGTGTGCCTCATCTACCTCTACGATTGCATAAGCTTAACCAGAAGCTTTGCCTATTCTTTTGTTTCCTCTTTCTTGGCCAGGACAACTATTACTAGTTCCTGGACCAGTATGAGCATATGCATATTCTCCTTGGTTCCTAGAACTTTCTAGAGTCTGGAAATTCTGAGTATAACCCTGTTTGTAGCCCGAACCTTGTGGTCTATATTGATGCTAGTATTAAGAACCATAAGGCTGCTAGTAAGGAGTGGAATTAAATATCTGAGACTGTGTCTAAGATTGCACTGGTCTTATCTGATTGCTCTAAAAAGGTACCAAGGCATTCTGACTTCCCTATAGTCCTCCTTGAGACAATAGAGATTTTTGTTGGTGGTGGGAGTAAGCTTTCTTCTGGTGGCCTTGCTATCCACAATTGAAGCATCCATAAGGTCCATAGAGACCTTTCTTTGAAGAGGTTCCACTGTTTTAAGAATTATGCCCTTATTATTGTCCTTAGTTCTTCTTGTTCATCTTTCTCCCATTACCCTTATTTCTTACATGATCCCTCGCTGTTGACGGATCATTAAGAAAGTCTTAGCCTTTTAGGCTGCAACAACTAAGTCAACAAGGTTGGTGAAGGGTTGCGTCACAATCTTCTCCAAAATAGCTGGTTTTAAAGCCTTCATAAACTTGACAATTTGGAGAGTAGGATCTGTTCCAGATGTATAGGCATACTGTGACAACTCCATAAACTGTATATAGTATTCATTCACCATCATGTCACCTTGCTTGAGCCATTCATACTCTCTAGTCATAGTAGCACTATGACTAGAATTAGCATAATGACTCCTGAACAATCCCTTAAAGGTATTCCAAGTCATATCAGTGACATCCTAGGTTAACTTAACTGTCTCTCACCAATTTATAGCTTTATTAATCAGCTTGTAAGTGGAAAAAGTTAATTAGAACTCTGTTGGTATTCCAATAGTAGTGAAAGTTCTCTTGATATATCTAAGTCATCTCTTAGCCAAGGTGGAATTAGGTCTCCCCTTAAATGATAGCAGATTAAGCTCTATGAAGTCCTTAAAGAAACTACCATGATAGACCTTAGTGTTCCACTCCATCCTTAGACCCAGTAACGCTCGTAAAATATCATACAAGTTTGCCAAAAGGTCAGGAATTTGCTGCTGTGGTGAGGGAGTTTCAACCCTAAGCTCTTGCTTCGGTATTCTTCTCCTCAGAGGAATTATAGTTCTGTATTTATATGCCAAAGTGTTAGTGAGACAATGATGTAAGTGCTTTTGAAAAATAGAAGTCACAATTTAGTTTAATGGTGTCACATTCGAGGTAATTAAATCTTTACTCTGATACCAAAATTTTTTGTCACGACCTGAACCCTAGGCCAGTGGTAGAAGAAGAATTTTACAAGTGAAAATTCGTAATTTGTTTTAGAAAATTTTAGAAACTTCAATTTTTTAGAAAAACGACAACTAGTTTGAAAATGACAGCTTCCTCAGAAATTTATAAAAATAATCCAAATTGTAAATTCTTACAGTTTATGATCACCACTAGACATAAATTACTAATAATATTCATATACATATATATGCATCACTATCATCATCATCACAAGTAGGCACAATAGATAATATAAGCTAAATCCAAAGTATAAGTGTTAAGTCCATAAAATTAGAGTTATCTAGTACTATTATGTCTTAAGATTTGTTATGTTCTTATTTGAATTAAGTTGTTTTAAGTATTTTTCTTATTGTTTTGATGTTTTGCATTTTTATGTATATAAATGGATAAAACATAAGTTTTTGATGCAAATGGTCTTTCAAATTATTAGAATTGAATTTCAATCCTTTACGGTCGTAATGCAATAAAAATGACATAAATTGGAGCTCAAATGAAGAAATGGTGCACCTGGGAAACTGAGGTGTCAAACCAATAGAAAGTAGCACCGCAACACCTACTCTCGGTTAATTTTTGTGCCGTAGTGCCAAAAATGGTGCCACGCACCACCTTCTACATCCTGAGTCAAAAATTAACTGTCGAGATCAATTTTTTGATGATCCAAGGGTCCAGATTCAACCTACCTTAGATTTGCACGAGCCACTTCTTTAAAACCCTATCTTTAGGGTTGAAAGAGACATGTTGGGATAGAGAGAAAGAAAGAGTAGCAGCCATGGAAGAAGAGGACGAAGAGGAAGAAGAAGATGAAGGCATGCTCCAACAAACTCCATTCTCAATTTCCTCCACAACATCAACACCTTTCTTTGTTCATACCATCATCTATTTATTTTTTTGTGAGTTTGCTCTTTGTATTTTCCATATTTAGAGAGTAGTATAGTTGAGAGTGAATCTTTGAGGGAGAATTCAAGGGAGCAAGAATAAAGCTTGTAGGAGGAGATTGATAACTTCCATAAATACCTTCAAGCTCTTCAAAAAAGGGGAATTCTTAAACTCTTTTATCTTTGATATTTTGTATTTCTTGAATTTATTGTATTAAAATGTTATTGTTCTCAATTTATATTACAAACTAAATATTTTTTTGTCTAGTTTTACTATATGAACCTACTGGGATTTTTGCCCTAAAAAGCAGATTTCTAATTTTACCCTTTTGAGTATAAATAACTTTCTCTTATATGAAATTATGATATTTGCTAGATTAAACTATCTTAGTTGAATAGTTTATTCATCTGAAAAAGATTCCATGACTTTATATGTATATAAAGAAACACACATAATTAAGTGTTAATTATGAGGAGACTTATTTCTTTATCTAAGTCTAAATGAAGTAGTTTATAATCTGTAAATAAAGATGGAATACTTTATTTACTATAGGTTGTAGTATTTGTCTATCTCAACGGGAATGATGTGTCTCCAATCATTGAAGTATCTGACTTCTGATAGAAACACTAATACAACATAAAAAAGTTATGTATTTTAAACTGGACTAGGTTATATAAAGAATTAGAGTGTCGTAACTCAATTCTTATATTATCACAAACTACCTCTTAGCATATAAATCTTAATCCTTGATGTTTGACTGGACTTGCTTTCATGGATTATAGCCTTTTGATTTGTTAAAAGACTAACCTTTATGAAATTAGAGGTGAACTCTAGCATATTAGAGGTTATAGCTTATGAATTGATGGGAATGCCAAATAGTTAAGGACACTATACATTAATACCACTTTAGGTTCTTTCAAGATTCATGGAATAGTTAAATCTAAGATCTTAGTATTAACTTTGTGAATTGGTTGATAATTTTGTCTAAATTGCAATTGAGAACAAAATTATCGACAACATTATTTGTTGATAGAAAGATGGTAACTTAAAGGTAAATAGGTGTTGGAGGGGTATTACGGTAATTTTACATATCCAACTACAACATTGTATAGGGATTATATATGTGGTATAAAATATGCTAGATGGATCGGTTAATCAAGGTTAGTTGATTAAATCTTTATAAAAGGCATAACATTTAATCTAAGAGTGCAGTATTGGGTCTTTAGTGGAGTGTCCCCTTTACTAATAATATTTATATAAATACCATAATTAAGGACATGACAAGTATGAATGCATGGAGTGCGGATCCTATTCAAGTTCCCATTGGTCCACTTACAAGAGCATGTGCAAAGAGATTCAAAAATGCATTAAGTGAGCTGATTCAAGACATTAGGGCTCAGGCATACATGTGGAGGCCCATTGATGGAGATGAACGGATTTCTAAGCCCATAACAAGCTTAATTCAAGTGCAAGAAAGTTAATTGGCTCATAGAAATCTGATTTGTAAAGACTTGGACACCAAGTCATAGTTTACATTCCTGTTTTCATTATTTTAGGTGCAAATTGGTAGTTACCCAAAATGATTTAATTGCTTATTTCTATTTATTTAGTGGCGTGTAATAGGCTGAAAATTAAGAGAATAAAATCAAATTGATACCCTTTAATTGAGGTCGAATTTAGGTAGTTATTAGACAGATAGTTTCCAACTTTCCTTTTCTGTTTTGGGTAAGTTACCTTGGGCATTTTAGGGTCTTTTTAGGATTAAAATTTTGTGGCCTAGTCCTATATAATGTACAATTTTCATTCAATAAGTTTGGATTACGATCCATTAAAATTTGAGAGCAATTTCTCTTTGGTTCTTTGAGAACTTATTCGAACTAATCAGATTTCTCTATGGCGTTCATCCCTTGACTTATCAATCGAGTTCTTCATCTTTGATTGTGGCGTCTTCCTTATACCAAGGTTCACATCTCTTTATAGGTATTGGGTCAAGGTTTTCCATCCGAATCTGATTGTAGAACGGTCCTAGGCATCTTTCGTATTTCGGGTTTCGTCACAGGTTGGCGGGGTTCGTATTATTTGGTATCAGAGAGCCGGATTCTAGTCTCAGGTTTAATATATCCTTTTCCTTTTCTTTCTAGTCAAAACCAGTCTATATTCTTTCTTCTTTCTTTCATCTAAATCGTTCAAAAAAAAAACGTAAACTTAATATGTTCTAGTCGTAGCCAATTCAGATTCCTTGTTTGGTTTTGAATCCGAAATTTGTTCTTTGTATTTTTTAGTTAGCCTTTGTGTTTTCCATTATTATTTGTGTTCTCAATTTAAAAAAAAAAAAGAGAATCCTGAAATCAAAAAAAAAAAAAAAGAGAGAAGAGAAGAATCGAGAAATTTCTGGCCGAATTAGAGAATTTTGAGTGTGCTTCAGTAAAACGGCCGTAACTTTTGTTCTGTTTATCGAAACGACACATATTATATATAGCTTATTCCGAGATCTACGATTCTGAACTGACTATGTTCCGTTCACCCTAGTTTTCGAGCATAAAATCCATCGTTTTTCATCACTTTCTGAGCCTTTAAAGTTTTGTGTGCATTTTTTCTCTTGTTTCTTTGTTTCGTGTAGTCTTTCAAAGTTTAGTTTCCGACCTTGAACCTAGGGTCTTCTTTTTCTTGAATTTTCTATTTCCAGAAAGTTTTATTATAGATTGCATCATTAAATTCAAATCTGGTTGGCATGTTTTGGTGTGAATTGTTGCAAAGAAAATCTGCTAGTTGTTTGAATTAGTTTGATAAGAACTTTTGAGAAATTACGAGTGGAAAAAGGCAAGAGTGGTGAGCATATAAGAGTGTAAAAGCCAATCTGATTAAGAGTGAGACATGAGTGAACTTGAGTGATTCATTATTCGAGTGATTCATTATTCGAGTGAAACACGTGAGAAAGAGTGTGTAAGATCCTTTTTTTTTTTTCCTACCTTTTTTTTGCAGCAAACATGTCAGACAACAAGGATAAAAATACCTCTGGAGAAACATTTGAGGTGGGTGATCCGATACTTCTTATGGAAGCCTTAATTGACGAGATGAGGAGAGCGATGAGGGTGGAGATGGAGCAAGTCCATGAGCGAATGGACAGAATAGAGAACGCACATATAGAAAAACCACAGATCGCTCCTAAGGTGCATAGAAGAGAGAGATTCTAGCCTAGAGAGAGATTTCAACTTAGAGAAGTGGAGGTTGAAGATGAAGAATACTATGGAGATACTTTTGGTGATAAAGATGATCGAGATTCGATTGTCAGCAATAGGAGACACGGTGGATAGTTTAGAGGAGCTAGGAATTGGGAAGATAATTCGTTGGGTAGCATTAAGATGAAGATTCCGTCGTTCCAAGGCAAAAACCATCCAGAAGCTTACCTTGAGTGGGAGAAAAAGGTTGAATTAGTATTTGATTTCCATAATTACTCTGAGAATAAGAAGGTAAAGCTAGCTGCCACTGAATTTTCTGATTATGCAATTGTATGGTGGGATCAGTTAGTAATGAATAGGAGAAGAAATAGGGAGTGTCCAATAGAAACATAGGAGGAGATGAAAATAGTGATGAGAAAGAGGTTTGTTCCAAGCTACTACTCCCGGGAATTGTATAACAAATTGCAAAGTTTGAGGTAAGGTAACCGGAGCGTAGAGGAATATTATAAAGAGATGGAGGTTGCTATGATTCGAGCGAACGTAGAGGAGGACCGTGAGGCTACAATGTCCAGATTCTTAGTTGGTTTAAATCGAGAAATTGTTAATGTGGTAGAACTGCAACATTACATAGAGTTGGAAGATATGGTCCACATGGCTATAAAAATTGAGAACCAACTCAAGAAGAGGGGTAGTACACGTCCAAGCCAAAGTCCAAGTACATCCACTTGAAAATCGAATCAATGGAAGAAAGATGAGAGGCAATCTACGTTCAAACCCAAAACTGAGAGAAAGCAAGAAGTGACTAGCCATGGAAGTCAAGGTAAATCCAATTCTTCTACTTCTAGGAATCGTGATATCAAGTGTTTTAAATGCCAAGGTAGGGGTCACATAGCTAGTCAATGTCCAAACAAAAGAGTTATGGTGTTACGAGACGACGGTGAGATTAAAATCGAAGATAAAGATGACACCGATCCTATGCCACCATTGGAGGATGCCAATGAAGAGGAATACCTTGCCCAAGGTGATTTGTTGGTGGCGAGGAGAGCTCTTAGTGCGCAAGCTAAAGACGAAGAAGAGGTGCAACAAGAAAACATCTTTCATACTAGGTACCACATTCAAAACAAGGTATATAGTATGATTATTGATGGTGGTAGTTGTACTAATGTTGTTAGTACTACTATGGTGGAGAAATTAGGATTGCCAACCATGAAGCATCCCCGGCCTTACAAGTTGCAATGGCTGAACGATAGTGGTGAACTGAAGGTAAACCAACAAGTGTTAGTTTCTTTTCGTATATGGAAGTATGAAGATGAAGTCTTGTGCGATGTGGTTCCGATACAAGCTGGACACTTATTACTGGGTTGACCATGGCAATTTGATAGGCGAGTTAAACATGATGGCTTCACTAACAAGTACTTGTTTGTACTTAATCAAAAGACAATTACTCTAGTTCCTTTGATGCCAAAAGAAGTTCATGAAGATCAAGTGAGGTTACAAAAGAGAGTGATCAAAAGAGAAAGAGTGAAAAAGAGAGAGAGCTCGAAGAAAAAAAGAGAGAAAAGATAATTATAGATTTAGTCATTGAGAGAAAAACAGAGAGAAAACAAAACAATTTTTATGCAAAAGCCAAATAAATTAAGAGAGCGATGTTTTCAAATAAGCCAATGATTGTACTCTTATACAAGAAGGTGTTTTTAAACACTAATGATCTTGACCCTGTTTTGCATGGTTATGTTGTTTCTCTATTGCAGGAATTTGAGGATGTCTTTCTCGATGAGGTGCCGCATGGTTTGCCTCCATTTAGGGGAATAGAACATTGAATTGATTTTGTACCCGACGCTTCTATTCCAAACCGACCAGCCTACAGTATTAACCCGGAGACAAAGGAGCTTCAACAGCAGGTTAATAAGTTGATGGAAAAGGGGTATGTTAGAGAAAGCATGAGTCCATGTGCAGTTCCAGTAATTTTGGTTCCTAAGAAGGATGGATCATGGCGAATGTGTGTTGATTGCCGCGTGATCAACAATATAACGGTAAAGTATTGTCATCCTATTCCTCGCTTAGATGATATGCTAGATGAATTACATGGTTCTTGTGTCTTTTCTAAAATTGATTTGAAAAGTGGATATCATCAAATCCGAATGAAAGAGGGTGATGAATGGAAAACTGNATTTGAAATCTATTTTAGATGTACTTAGAAAAGAACGGTTGTTTGCTAATTTGAAGAAGTGTACCTTTTGCACCGATAAACTTATGTTTCTAGGAATTGTTATGAGTGCATAGGGTATACAGGTTGATGAGGAGAAGGTACGTGCAATCCAAGAGTGGCCGAGTCCCACGACTGTAGGGAATGTGAGAAGTGATCATGGACTTGCTAGTTTTTACCGGCAGTTTGTGAAAGACTTTAGTACATTGGCCGCGCCAATTACCGAAGTAATCAAAAAGAACGTTGGTTTCAAGTGGGGAGATGAACAAGAGAAGGTTTTTCAAGTGATTAAGCAAAAACTGACCAACGCCCCTTTATTGGCTTTGCCTAACTTTAATAAAAAATTTGAAATTGAATGTGATGCTTCAGGTATTGGTATAGGTGCAGTTTTAATGCAGGATGGACAACCAATTGCTTACTTTAGTGAGAAACTAAGTGGGGTAGCCTTAAACTACTTGACTTATGACAAGGAGTTGTATACATTGGTTAGGACTTTGCAGACCTAGCAGCACTACCTATGGCCTAAAGAATTAGTGATCCATGTAGATCATAGGTCCTTGAAGCACCTGAGAGGCCAACATAAACTGAGCAAGAGACATGCCCGATGGGTTGAGTTCATTGAGATGTTTCCGTACGTTATTCGATATAAACAAGGCAAGGAAAATGTTGTCGCAGATGCACTTTCTTGCAGGTACGTATTACTTTCTACTCTTGATGCTAAAATACTTGGTTTTGAGCATATTAAAGAATTATATCCTTTAGACCATGACTTTAGTGAAGAGTATGTATCTTGTGAAAAGACAGCCAATGGTAAGTACTTTAGGCATGGGGATTTCTTGTTTCGAGAAAATAAATTGTGCATATCAAATTGTTCTGTGCGAGATTTGCTAGTGAGAGAGTCACATAGGGGAGGTTTAATGGGACATTTTGGAGTTGCGAAAACTTTAGCTATTTTACAAGAACACTTCTATTGGCCACACATGAAACGAGATATTGAGAGGATTTGTGGTAGATGTGTCACATATAGGCAAGCAAATTCCTGAGTGCAACCCCATGGTTTATATACCCCACTACCCATTCCTAGTGAGCCTTGGATTGATATTTCGATGGACTTTGTGTTAGGTTTGCCTAGGTCTAAACAGGGTAAAGATTCAATTTTTTTGGTGGTGGATAGATTTTCTAAAATGGCACATTTTATTCCATGTCACAAAACTGATGATGCTTTCCATGTTGCTGATTTGTTCTTTAGAGAGATTGTAAGATTGCATGGCATGCCTAGAATAATTGTTTCTGATAGAGATGCTAAGTTCTTGAGTTATTTCTGGAAGACTCTATGGGCTAATTTAGGAACTAAGTTGTTGTTTTCAACTACTTGTCATCCTCAAACCGATGGTCAAACTGAAGTAGTGAATATGATTTTGTCTACTTTGTTGAGTGTTATTATTAAAAAGAATATCAAAACTTGGGAGGAGTGTTTACCGCATGTTGAGTTTACTTATAATCAATCTGTTCATTCTGCTACTAAATTTTCACCATTTGAAATTGTTTACGGTTTTAATCCTTTAACTCCTTTGGATTTATCACCATTACCTTTGTCTGAGTGTGTGAATTTAGATGGGAAAAGAAAAGCTAAACTTGTAAAGCATATTCATGAGAAAGCAAAGGTCAACATCGAACGACGAACGGAGCAATATGCCAAGCAAGCAAATAAAGGTCGACAAAAGGTGGTCTTTGAACCTGGTGACTGGGTTTGGTTACACATGCAAAAGGAGCGGTTTTCGACTCAAAGGAAATCCAAGCTGCAACCTAGAGGAGATGGGCCTTTCTAAGTTTTGGAACGGATCAATGATAACACATATAAGCTTGACTTGCCTGGTGAGTATAATGTCAGTGCAACTTTCAATATTTCTGATTTGAGTCTTTATGTTGCAGGTGATGAACTTGATTTGAGGACAAATTCTTTTCAAGAGGAGGGGAATGATAAGGACATGACAAGAACGAATGCATGGAGTGCGG
>JXTB01000272.1:4398-26888 GCA_002914805.1 Parasponia andersonii | reverse complement strand
AATTTAGAATATTGCAATTAATCTTTTCTAAACACAGTTATAGAAATATGATTTCTATAATTAAAAGTAATTTTCTTTTATTATCCGTTTTAGATTTTAATGAGTTTAAGATAGTATCTAAATGCGATTAAGATAGGATTAGATAAATTAATTAATTCTTTAACTAATTAATAATTAGATAATAAATGTGATTTATTTTCTAATTATTTAAATTATCCTAATAAGTCAATAATTTAAAAATATTTGATATTTTTAAATTTAGACAAGAATTAGTTATGAACTTAATTCTTACATTTAGGATAATATGTTTTACAAGAAAACATTAATTATTGAATTTAATTAATTTTTGTATTATCATTTAATAATTATTAATTTGATTAATTTTTATTATTTAATAATTATTAATATGATTAATAATTAATAATTAATAATAATTAATGAGATTAATTATATGAATTAAAAGGATAATTTTAGTACAAGGATAATTATTTGTTTTCATGATTTACAAGGAAATTAGAGCTTGATTTTAATGAGATTAAAATGCTGTTTAATAAAATATTATAATTATGTGATAATTATAGTAATATTTTGTGTAGTGGTATTTGACATAAATATTGTTAATTATGAGATAATTATGGTATTATTTTATGTGATAAAGTCCTTTCGATAATTATGAGATAATTATGTTTTTATAAAATACATTTAATATGATTGTCATATTGAGTGGGAGGATTTTTAATTTTGATATTTTAATCCAAAATTATTTAAACCATTCTTTAGTTTTGAAAGGATTAATTTTGAGAAAATTAATGAATGTTTATAAAGTTGTTTATATTCATTATTTGCATTTATAATTATTTGTATAAATTTTTTTTTATAATTGTTTACTTATTTTTATAAATGCACTTGGAATATAATTTGATTAAACTCTATTACTAAGAATCTTTAAAATTATTGGTTGAATAATTTAGTGGTTAAAGTTTCTTAGTTTCTTAGTCCATTTTTCAAAAGTAATGTTTAATACAGGACTTCGTTTAAATACAATATTTCAATTATTTATCTTTGGTTGAAAGATTGTTGACTAAATAATTGAATTTTCTTCTTGAAAAGTTTTGCTTGAATGATTTACAATCCACAGATCTTTTTACTAGATCGTTACGTCCTGTATGCTTTTATTGTCTAATTTTATATACATGAGATGTATAATATTATAGTGTTAGCACTTTGGCTTTAGACAATAATTGTTTTAATCATAGTACCATGTTTATTATAGTATGTCATAATATCTTAAATTAGCTCATTCTCTTTAAGTTGCATAATTGGATATACATAATTGATTTTGTGCTTACTAAATAAGTTAGATAACTGGGTAAAATCAGGATCCCTAAATTTTTAAAAGATTGAGTGGGAGTGGGTATGAGATATCCATGGTTTCCATTATTGGTTCAATAGTTCTAAAGATGTGCCTTGCCTTAGAATCTTGCTGAGCTCTCGTAGGATGGTTTTCATCTGGGTATTACTGGTATTGAGTCTCTTAAGATAAATTTATGAGTGGACTTTACGTACTGATCTCCCGTAGGAGATTGTATTGTTTAAGAAATCTTGTAAATTGAAATTGTGATTACACACTCAACATAGGATGCTATTAACCTCCCGTAGGAGCTATGTTAGTAATTCTATAGACCGATAAACATGGTAATTAGCAAACTGGAATATAAAATATTTGTCTTTTTGTCTAAAGTGAATTGTTCACATTTAACTTGTAGATTCACATGATTACCCATAGGTAACTTGTGATCTATGGTAGGTTAAAATACCTTGAATATTTGTGATAGCATTAGGGATTCTTACACAAGCATTTTATCTTGATAGATTTAATGTTAAGTATTCTAAATTCTTTTATATTCAGATAAACTAGCAAACTTAGTTGAGTACTAGGAGGATCATAATTTGCATACTTGTCCATAGTTTATTCTTAGTTTCCAAATGACCAATAAGAGCATAACACATAATCTTCTGTTTGATTATATGTCATAACATTTATGTTCTTATTTTACTCTAAATGTACTCCAATATTTTGCATGAATTGTCTACTGATTTTAAATCAGTTACTTTGATTGATAAATCACAAGAGTTGGTGATTTTGTCAAAGTTTATTCCTGATAATTAATACTCTTGTTAAGGTATTTATTATCTTACTTAAGATAATGAACACCCTTATTGAGGCATTTATTATCTTACTGTAAAATTAAATCGAAACAAAGATGTTTGTATTCGATTGTTTTTCCATATGTATTTAATTGAGAATTAAACCTATAGAATTTAATTGTGAATTGAATTCATTAAATTCGATTATGAATTGGATTTATTTTATGAATTTTGTCTAATTGGGAATCTTATTATTTTGCAGTTTAAGGAAATATTGTTTCATAAGATGGACAAGGTTTCCAGAAAGAGGAAAGAGACAAAGGCATACAGTACAAGGAGTAAAACGAGGACATTTATGGAGACATCTCAGTGTTCAAAGAGTTTGAACGGTAATCAACATGAGGATACCTCTACTGAAAAGAGGTCAGGAGCTTCTTCGATAATTAGGTTGCTTGAGAGGCCAAGAAAATCACTCTCTGCTGAGGATAGAAGAGATCTCTGGCTAGTGGACTCACGATCTAGTGTCAATATCTGCAACAACAAGAAATGGTTCACTGAACCAAATCAATTAAATGATGCTGGTCGTGATGTGGAAGTGATAGACAATCGAAGAGTTCGAATAAAGGGCATAGGCGATGCCTACCTCAAGATCAATGATAGCTCCATGATCTTGAAAGATTGCTATTACGTATCGGAATTTAGTTTAAATGCTCTTTCGATATCGAAGATGTTTAAAGAAGGCTATCGCTTCGAGTTTGACAAGAAGGTGAAAGTCTTCTATAATAATCTATTATACTGTGTGGGAGAAATGCAGAATGGACTTTATGTCCTAACCCCAAAGCCACAAAGTACATCATATTTAATCATGAGCATTACTACACTTTAAGAGATGGTGAATGACATCAGGACGGAGCACAACACCATCAATTGGCATAAGCGACTCAGACACATGCTATGCTCAGAAATTTACAAACTTATGGAGCTAGGTCACTTGCCTGAAGTAGACATCAGCAACGACATAGACTATAAGGATTGCAAGAAGCCTATAAAGTACAAGCATTGTCTTGCTACTCGTTATGAGAAAGCTGAGGCATATTTACAGTGCGTACATGTGCATATCTGTGAACTTATGGAGGTAGTTTCTTATAACAAGTATACATTGTTTATCACCTTTGTTGATGAATATTCAGAGTTCGGTCAAGTCTATTTTCTCAAGAGATACGATGAAGTCCCAGATGCTTTCCATGAGTTCGATAGAAAGGTGCGAATGCAACATGATACTAAGGTCAAGAGGTTCAAGATTGAAGCCAAACATGAAGATATGGATTCTCTTTGAGACTTGCTGAGGCCAACACTAGCGAATCTTGCTATTTCTGATGAATATGTGACTATCTATGAGCATAGTCGTATAGGAGCTGTTGAGAGGTACAACATCAAACTCAAGCAAACCATAGAGCTGATGTACAAGGAGTCGCTGCTGTCCTATAGATACTGGAATTATGCTTTAAGGACAGCTTCATACATCCTCAACTTCATTCCATCAGATAGAGTTGCTTCGACACCTTTTCAGATGTGGATGAGCTATGTAGAGAGCTTAGAGTATCTAAAGGTATGGGATTACGAAGTATATACGTTCAAGAAAACGGGAGACGAAGTTGACAAGAATTCAGAAAAGTATTTTCTGCTTGGCTATCCAAAAGAAGAGAAGGGCTACATTTTTTTACAGACAATCTATGAATACTACATTCATCAGCAGAAGTGGAGGCTTTCTGGAGGATAAAAGAGAAGTCCGTCAAGAAAACGATGAAGATAGAGCTTATGATCTTTATTGCTTTTCTTAGTAATTAAGTTGTTAGTTGAACACTTAGATTTTGCTTTTATTAATTTTGGTCATTTGGAACATTTTGGAATTTTTAGTATGTTATTTTTAGAAACTGCTTTTTGGATAAGCGAGAGATTGTTGGGATTTTTCCCCTAAAAAGCAGATTTCCAATTTTAACGTTTTGAGTATAAACAACTTTCTCTTATATGAAATTATGATATTTGCTAGATTAAACTATTTTAGTTGAATAGTTTATTCATCTGAAAAAGATTCCATGACTTTATATGTGTATAAAGAAATAAACATGATTAAGTGTTAATTATGGGGAGACTTATTTCTTTATCTAAGTCTAAATGAAGTAGTTTACGATCTGTAAATAAAGATGGAATATTTTATTTACTATAGGTTGTAGTGTTTATCTATCTCAACGGGAATGATGTATCTTAAATCATTGAAGTATCTAACCTCTGATAGAAACACTAATACAACATAAACAACTTATGAGTATTAAACTGAACCAGGTAATATAAAGAATTGGAGTACCGTAACGCAATTCTTATATTATCACAAACTAGCTCTTAGCATATAAATCTTAATCCTTGATGTTTGACTGGACTTACTTTCATGGGTTATAGCCTTTTGATTTGTTAAAAGATTAACCTCTATGAAATTAGAGGTGAACTCTGGCATATTGGAGGTTATGGCTTATGAATTGATGGGAACACCAAATAGTTAAGGACACTATACATTAATGCCACTTTAGGATCTTTCAAGATTCATGGAATAATTAAATCTAAGATTTTAGTATTCACTTTGTGAATTGGTTGATAATTTTGTCTAAATTGCAATTGAGAATAAAATTATCGACAACATTATTTGTTGATAGAAAGATAGTAACTTCAAGGTGAATAGGTATTGGAGGGGTATTACGGTTATTTCACCTATCCAACTATGACATTGTATTGGGATTATATATGTGGTATAGAATATGCTAGATGGATTGGTTAATCAAGGTTAGTTGATTAAATCTCTATAAAAGACATGACATTTAATCTAAGAGTGCAGTATTAGGCCTTTAGTGGTGTGTCCTCTTTACTAATAATATTTATATAAATACCGTAATAAGAGTTATTATGTATTTATCATATTATTGGAGCTTAGATTATTTGGGTCCATTAGGTCCCTTGTCTAGCTCAATTAAGCTCATTAATTGGTTGGTGGTATTTGTGAAATTAGCTTCATGAAACTGTGTAAAATAATGGTTTCGACTTGGTACCCACTCGCTTTGTCAACTAAGAGCAAGAGCATAGACAAGAAGATCTAAGGTTGGAGGTTTGATCACCATCAATAAGAAGATCAAGGAGGAACACACTACAAAAGGTAAACCCTAATCTCATCTCTAGGGTTTTGTATCTAGATTTGATTTATATTGTACATGATCCTGTATATGATTCATGTATGTTATATGGTTATGAAAACTATTTTCATGTAAAATTTTAAAACCTATATCTGTAATTTTTTCTACTGCGTTCATGATATGATCATGTATTTTTCATATCTGCATGCTTACATGATTTTCCTAAGTGTTAGGTCAATTTACCAACACAACCAACCTTGAATATTTTGTTTATTTGTTTTTCTATTATTTGATTAATTAAATCCATTATTGAGTTATTTGTTTTACCTTATGCTTATTGCTTCTATTTAGTTGATCACTAAGTAGATTGTTGAGTGAAACCTTTATGGACTTGGGAATGACAATTTAGATTTGGACATAAGTATAACAACATAAGATTACCTAGTTTGGGGTAAGTTTGCATAGGATAGGAATATGCCTATGTGACTTATGCAACCTTTATGTGAGAATAACTAAACTTAATGAATCTAGTCAATTTATGTTAGGAGTAACATATTAGCTTGTCTAGATATTTTCACTTAAGTTTTGAAAAAGAGTTTATGAATATATTCGAATTCTCGGTTGACAACTCTAGTAGATTAATTAGTGTAAAAGGAGAATTAGGATATTGTGTGTTTAAAGAATGGTTGGGGAATTAGTAAACCTAGATATTTTTCTTATTGCTTGCTTTCATTCATTTTGCATGCTAGCTTAGTTTCCTTGGTTTTACTTCTCTAAAATCTATATCGTAGTTATTTGGATAAAGTTAGAATTGACTAATTTTAATATTTAGCTTAGACTTAGTAATCAATCCTCGTGGGTTCGACACTTTACTTATATATCTATATTACTTATGACTGTGTGCACTTGCACCAGATTGTGTGATTTTATTATTGCACATTCCAACCAACAAGAAGCCTTAAATGTTGTTACAAATCCAAAATGAGTTACTAGGTAGTTACCAGTATTAAACTAATAACAATCTTCCACTCCTAGTCACTCTACACTGAAGTTGTCTAAGTTATACTACACACCACCTAAGAGGGAAAAGATAAGGGGGTGAGCCTTCTCATTCTTATTAGGAATTAAATAACCTTTTTCTTTTGTATGAATGTGGCTTTTCAAACCTGCATAGTTAGTATCTTTCCAAAATCCAATTATAACACAAGTTTGTGAAGTAACCAAGATCATGAGTAATCATGTAATTAGAACCAAAACTAAAATCACAATATTGTACATCTCATAAATCAACCAAGTATAAGTATAAGCTCTCATCCTCTCATCACAGTCCTGTAATACCTCTTTAACTGAAGAACCTCGCATCGTGACACTGCACGGAGATGTGTCAACAAATCCTATGCAGGGGCCTAGGTCTTTTACCTAGTGCTACAATAACTCACCAGTAATCAAAATACCATGATGCTAAAATGGAAATCAAGTGCGTGATCCTATGGTAAGTACAACATATTATAGAGTGTATAATAACCATGCATAAAATATATTAAGAAACCATTCTTTAAAAATTATTTGGCATTATTCTGGGATTTACAGAAAATTGGGTAGCACAACAGTTGTATTTTTCGAAAACCAAAATTTTAAACTAGCATAAAACCCATATAATCCAATCCTAGAAAAATCTAATATATCTCAATAGTTAATAAGTTCAACAAATATCCAGTCAAATCATTGAAATCTATGAAAATTGATAATTTCAAGAAATAGGTCATAATATACATTTTGAACCAAAATAAGTATAAAACTTGGTAATTGAACCCCTACCTCGCCTTGGTAGCTAGGCTAAGCCATCGGCACCCGTAGATACTTCCGTTAGTCACTTGGTCACTCGAATGGTTGTTTCGGAATCTTGTGAGCTTGTTTTGAGGGGTGATTTTACAAATGAGGCCTCAAATTGGGAAACGAAGATTACCACTAAATTCAGAGCACCCAAAAACGCTATGTTAGATATATAATTCGATCAATTTGGGCCCCATACCAAGATCGAGCCTATGGCACACAAATCGAGGTGAAATCCCGAGCTTCACATCTCCAATTTTGTGTCAGCTGAAAACATATTAATGTTTTATATCAAAAATCATCTCTTGATCTTAGTCGAATTCCACAGTCCAATTTTAGTTTCGAGGCTTCTAGCTCAAATTTGGACTTAATTAGATACTAATTACAAAAGATATAAAAATACCATTTTCTGAAAATATTTAGATATATACCACAATTTTCAGATCAGTTTTTTTTTCCCACAATCTAGCCATCAATTTTCCACAAATATACCACTATTGATCTTGTTTTAATCCACCTATTTGTCTCCTAAAGTTTCATGAGCAATGAATTAACATTACAAAACTAATTGTACAAATACCACTTTTTACTAATGAAAATCACTTACTCATTGGAAAAGTTAGTTGAATTATACGTGGCTGAGATAGTCAGACTAAATGGAATACCAAGAAATATCATTTCTGATTGCGACAGTCGATTTACCTCCACTTTTTGGAGAAAAGTCCAACAAGCCTTAGGTACAAAACTAAATTTTAGTATGGCTTTCCATCCTCAAACTGATGACAGTCAGAACGAACCATCCAAACTTTGGAGGATATACTTAGGGCATGCATCATGGACTTTAAAGGAGTATGGAATAAAAAGCTTCCATTGATAGAGTTCTCCTACAATAACAGCTACCAGGCCTCGATCAAGACAGCACCTTATGAAGCACTTTATGGAAGAAGATGTAGATCCCCAATCCGTTGGTTTGAACCAGGGGAGAAACATTTATAAACCACTGATTTCATAAAGAAAACCACTGAAGCTATACAAAAAATTAGAAAAAAGATGGAAACTGCTCAGAGTAGACAAAAAAGCTATCCAGTAAAGCGGAGGACTCCGTTAGAATTCCAAGTGGGAGACACAGTTTTTCTGAAGATAGTACCAATAAAGGGAGTAATGCGGTTTGGAAAGAAAGGAAAATTGAGTCCAAGATACATTGGACCATTCGAAATTTTAGAACGTATTGGCAAATTAGCCTATAAGTTGGCTTTATCGCCTGAACTAGCATAAGTGCATAATGTGTTCCATGTATCCATGCTGAAGAAAGACATCTCAGACCCGTCACATGTATTGAAGCATGAACCTATTGAAGTTCACGAGGACTTGACATACGAGGAGAAACTGGTAAAGATTTTGGCTCATGAAGAAAAGACTGTTAGAAACAAGACCATACCTTTAGTTAAGGAATTATGGCGAAACCACAAGATGGAAGAGGCTACTTGGGAATAAGAAGAAGAGATGAAGGAAAAGTACCCAGAATTATTCTAATTTTCGAGGACGAAAATTTTAAAAGTAGAGGAGATTGTCACCCCCTAAGAATCTTTAGACTTGCAATATTAGCAGAATTATTATATACTTAGTGTTGAATTTTATTAAGTTTGCATTCATAAATACTTGAAATTATATGTGTAGTATTATTTTAATATTAAATTTTATTACGTGAGAAAACCATAGTTAATCATCATTTTAACTTAGAATTTCTAAGTTAGTTTTCCTTAATAATAAATTGATTTTACAATAATTATATTATGTACATCAATATAACCTAATTAAAAATGTGACATGTTTATGTCACATTAAAATTGTTACATTTTATAACCTAAAGTTAATGGTTGCACCAAAATAGTACCATGCCATAATTTGAATGGCTAGGATTTAAGTATATAAACAATTAAGTAGACAAATCAATCCAAGGGTAGAAAATAAGTTATAGAAAAAGATGAAAAGTAGTAAAGATTTAACTTAGGAAGGTAATAACTTTAAATGAGTAGAATAGAAAAGGAAAGGAATAAAGTTAATGGGTAATTCAAATGGTAGGAAAAAAGGAAAATCATAATGAAAATGTTCTTTGGAAATTAGAGGCCATAGTTCAAAGTGAAAGACATAGACAAAACTAATTAGTAACTTTTGTCTCCAAAATAATTCAAAAAGTATAAAAAAGATTAATATAGTGGAGACTTTTTTTGGGAGCTAGTGGTATTAGATTCCAAGTAATTGAAAAAGAAGAAAGATTAGAGGCAAAAATAGTAGATGAGTAAAAAATAAAGTAAAAGGTAAGGTAATAGAGTATGAAAAGAAGATATATTGACAAATTGATAATAATGATGCTTGGATTATTTAATGGAATGTGAAAGTATGTATTATTGGATACCTTTCCAAGATCATTCATTTGGCAATTCAAATCCATGCTTAACATTTCAAATTACTTAGCCAAAACTATCTTCATATTTCCAATTATTCCTTCTAAAAAAAAAAAAAAAAACTCTTTCTACCTCACTTTCTTCCAAATTCACAAGAGATACAATATTTAATCCATCGACTCTAGAAATTTAGAATTATAATCAAGAAAAAAGAACACTTAGTTTTGTGGTAAAGACGTAAGAAAGAAGATCCAAACTTGGAAGGTATTTATTCCCTCACCTTGCTTGTTATGTGTTTAAATAGATTATATAAAAGAATAAATAGGTAATAACATATTTGACCTACTTTAGATGTTATATAATTTATATTACATTGAGACTTATTTTGTTGATTTTTTAAGCATCTAAATATGAATACTTCATAATAATAATAATAATAGTAAAATCAAAATGACTAAACACAAAAGTGGAAGATTTTTTTTTTAGTGTAAGACCCTAAATAAAATATGCATGAAAATGAACCAAACTTAATGATTTAGACTTAGATCCTTAAGAACAGATTTTTACCCATTAGAAATGCTTTCTAAAAATTAAAGATGTTTGCTCAAAAGTTGGAAGGACTAAAATGTAAAATTTTTGAGTATTTGGGTCAAAAGCGTAATTTTGACAAAATATGGGTCAAATATGTGAAAACGTTATTTTAGGAAATTTTAAGACTATTTTAAATTGTAAAAATAAATAAAGGAAGAATCTTTTAAAAAAAAAAAGAATACTAAGATATAACTCAATATTTACCATTAAAGGGCATAAATGTTAGAAATCTTAAGAGTTTGAGTAAAAATATAAATTATAAAACTTGAAATATTGGGTTGAAAATTTGGTATAAGAATAAATAAAAAATATATATTTATTTTAGATCTCTAATTGGGATAAGAAAAGATTTACTTAAATTTAAGATATGAAATTAATTATAGGAAATAATTAATGTATGCCTCTAATTGTATTTTGTCTAAGTTTAGTGATAGGCCTAAAAACCATGATCAATACCAAATAATATTTAGTCCAAGTATGATTTTAGATATTAAATTTTGTATATCTCTTAGTATGGTTGACTCAATTATTATATTATAACCCTTAATTACGAATAAAGAAATTAATCAAGAATAATTCAAAGTATTTGATGAAAAGAAATATAATTAAGGAAACTTAATTGATTTAGGATGATATTATTTAAATCAACAACCAAATTATTGATAGATTAAAAAGATCACTATGATCAAGATTAAGGAGAATCAAATCTCATCCATCTAAGTGAAAGTATAAATTAGTCAATGAATATAGCGTGACATTGTTTCTCAAATGTGAAGTTTTATGCTAGAACAAGACTGAGTCTTAAATGTTTTAAGCACACTAAGTAATTAGAAGTTTTAAAAAAAAAAACAGTATAAAAGTTTAAATTTTCTCTAACAAATAGAGTACGTATACATCAGGGCAAAACTTCGATCTAGACGTACGTAATTAACGAGTGGAACTAGGACAATCATATTACGAGGTAAGTACAATTTTACCTATGGCATGGATAGTTGAAAATATTTCATGTTTATAGTATGATATGTTTGAATTAATTTCATGTATTAACTTGCCTTTATATTATTATTGTATGGCCTATGTATAATATATGCTCATAAAGATACTTTTCTTATGCTATAAAAAAAAATGATATATGTTTACTTTACAATGTTATCATACTTTAACATACTTCAACGAAGGAAATGCTATGATAGTTGAATACAAGTTTAGGTTCATTGAAGCATACCCACTCATATTAAGAAAAGATTAAATAAGATAAAGAATTTAAAGGTGTCGTACCAACCTCCACTAGGTGAGGATATCCAAGGGAAGATAAGACCGACCTCCCCTAAGCAAGGATTTCCGAGAAAAAGTATGTTAAGATTATGACCGTGGGTGTATTCAGTTGGGTAGCTCCCCTGATTCCCTATTTGGTAGCGCACACTCGGTACGTACACCAGGGCCCATAAGAAAGATAAAAGACTTTACAATCAAGAATGAGATAAATTCATGATACAATATCTTATAATAAAGTGTAAAGTAATGATTTCATAAAACAATATAACTGAACTTTCAAAAAAAAAAAGTGAGAATTGTTTGTTCATAAGTAAAATGTTTTGTGAGAATTTCATTGTACTTACTGAGCGAAAGCTCACATTTTATGAGTATCCATTCTATAAGTACCAAAGAAAAGAAACCTCTGATTTGATTGATGGATTAGTTGGAATTAAGGCGGGGATGATGCGAGGCACTGGTAATGGAATACCACTATTATAATTACTTCCGCATATGTTTTATTATGAGATAAATGATTTCAATTATGTAAGCTTGATGTTGTTTGAAATCGTACTTATAACCTAGCATTTTATTTCGTAATGCATGATTTAACCAAATTGAACTTGATAATGTATTTCGATTTAATAGAAGTTAAACAAACGTTTTTTTTTAGATATAAAAGAGAAAATGTTTTGATTTAAATAAATGCAAAAAATAAGAGGTTCTGTCAAAAAGATCTAAACTGTTTAAGGAGAGCTTGGGACTTAAGTGGTCCGTATGTGACCCCCCTTATCACCTGAGAGCCTTTTATAATTGCGCATTATTTAAATTACCTTAATAAAAAATTTATAAACAACTTTAAATAAAGGGTACTTAACTATTGAGAAACATTTACTTGTTTTCAAAATTTAAGTAAATCGTTAGTTATGAATATAAATCTTTTAAAAAGAAATAAAAGCATAAAAAAAAATTGTCATGAATTTTCAGCATCTAAATTTTTTTTTAAGCTAAGAAAGTAAGTAGTTAACTGTCAGAAAAAGTCTGGTCGTTACAGATGGAATTTGTATTAATTTACCAATCAGAGGGAATATTTTTATAATTTACAAAAACTGAAGGGATATATAAAGCATTTCATCAAAACTCATGGTATAATTTTGTTATTGTCCCTACTTTAAACTAAATAATTTAGAAAGATAAAAAGAAATATTAATAAAAGAAATGGAATAAAACATTCTTATCAATCCCTTGTGATTTTGATCTTTCTTTTTGGGGCTAAAAAGTGATTAATTCATTGAAACAAGCTGGAAAGCAATAGAAACAGGGAAATAAATGAATGAAATTGCCACTGTAGGATGACCTAGCAGTTAGTTTTTACCGTAGATTGAATTATGTTCATAGTTCTAGTGTTGGGTGGCCCTCTTGGGGCCTTAAATATAAGCTTGTTTCCTCTTAATTGATCAGTACCTGATATAAAGAGTATCCGATATAAAATGCTAAGAACTACACGCCTGCATTGCAACATTCGGCGGGACTGGAGCCATCTAAGCCCTAAGTGAACATTCTTATTACACATTTTTGTCAACGTCTAATCCTTCTTATTAGGGAAGCGTCGTTTGATCGATCGAATCTTGGATTTTGATAGATTTGTTAGAATGGAGGCCAACATATGGGTTTGCGGTCATGATATGTAATTGTCA
The DNA here is from genome assembly GCA_002914805.1 of Parasponia andersonii. Taxonomy (NCBI): domain Eukaryota; kingdom Viridiplantae; phylum Streptophyta; class Magnoliopsida; order Rosales; family Cannabaceae; genus Trema; species Trema andersonii. The sequence goes on along the minus strand of JXTB01000272.1, from coordinate 13,781 downwards.
ATTGGCTAAGTTAATAATGCATATGGCTAAGCACTTGTGATTTACGTAGTCATCAATCAATTTTTTTTTTTGGAAGATTATTATTTTGTGTCTATACTAGCTAGCATGGTTCTACTCGACGGCCTGGAAAAGCGAAGATGATAATTTTGGCATGAAAGGCATAGAAAGGGAAAAATAATACAGAATGCAAAACAACTACAAGTAGCTATTGGGGTCGAGATTAAATCAAGTGAGCAACCTTAGTGTCATTTTTTGATCAACGGATTTATATTGGTTTTGTTATTTTTGAGTAATTTTGACATGGTAGCTGCTTTTTAATACCGATTAATTGTTTTCAGTTTAAGTAAGAGTAAAGAACAAGGACAATACAAATTATCTAGTAATTGTAAACTACCAGCTAGCTAGTAATCAGCAGAAGCCATACTGGGACTACTCAGCCTCCATGTTATCTATCACGACCCGAGGCCAGAGTCAGTGGCAGAATAGATATTTCATAAAAAAAAATGCTCAATTAATTCAAAATTTTACCCCGGAGTCTAACCTTTCAAAACTAGCCTCAACAAAATACTTAATTGAAAATAAAATCTCATAGTTATGTGTCACTCATTGAACATAAACCGGAATTAAAACAATTATTTAATTGTCGTACATCACAAATCATCTCACACTCAAATACAGACATAAGTAATACAATCCAAATTCAGATCTCATATTCTAGTTTATAAAATTTTATGAAATCCAAATTCTTACACAAATTCAAATATTTCACAAGTCTCGTAAGAATTTACCAAAATATAAATAAACTAGTTATTCTGCAAATGCCTCGATTTAGTTCTTCTGGTCCAAATCACACTGAGTTCCACCTGAGAGGAAGAAGAAAAAAAGCTAATGCCCAGTAGAGAATCGAATTACAAGTTTTTATCTAAATAAGAATTATATTTATGTTGAAGGTCTTGCATGGTTAGTATTCTATTCTAAACAATTCACAAAATTCAAGTGGAAATCATTGTCCAATGATTCAAACATCCCAAAACCATTATATAATATCCATCAAAATCAGTATATATCTATTCAAGCCAACATATAATTATATATGCAATCATGATGTCCGAAGTGTCCTAGTAGATCACTCGTAAGTCCGAGCCACCTAAAGAGGCACCGTAAGTCCGATCACCCAATGTGGGGCATCGTAAATCTGATTACCCGATGTGGTGTATTGTAAGTCCGATCACACAATATAGGGCATAGTAAATATGTGAACGTATGCAAATGTTTTATAAATGATAGAATAAAGATATGCACCATTTCCACAAAATTTCAAAATAACCATGCGGTATTCTTTAATCAAATCACTTCTAGTCCCCAAAACTGAGTTTTCAAACCATTTTGGATTTTTTAAAAATTTCGACATTACAACAACTATTTTCTATCAAAACCCAAAAATTCAATTTCTTGCAGAAAAAAATCCAAAACCGTATGTATGACACGCACACTAGTGTGATGTGCCTCCTAGGTAGTTTATATGTCAAATCAGGTCAAAAATGGACATAAACACAATTTTTATAAATTATTTCACGAAATTCTATATTTATTAATAATATGTAAAATTCATAAATTAAATTAATTTTTGAATTAAGTAATCGAATTCTTACCTCAATCGAGCGTCCAACTAGCATAACAAGGCAATGGAGAAAGTTTGGCATCGTTTGGATATCGTTTGGAAGAGCGGATGTCGTTTTTGAATCTTTGGTTTCTTGGTTTGAAAACTTTACTTTCAAACAAAGCTCCAAATCATGAAATGGACATCACCACTGAATTCAGAGTACCCGAAAACCTTATGTTGGACATGTAATATGCCCAATTTGGATGCGGGCCCCATGACACACAAATCGAGACAAATCTGAGCTGTCTGATTTCATTTTTCGAGCCCTTTTCAGAACATACTCAATATATATATCTCATTTTTCACCATTTTCAACATAGATTCCAAAAATGATATTGGTTTTAAAATCTAACGGTCTGATCAAAAAGTAAATTTAGTAACTATTTAGGCATAAAATTATCCAACGAAATTAAAATCAAACGGAGCAAATTTGAGATACGACGTACCTATCACCAGATTGCTCGTGAAGAGACGAATCCACAGCGACCAGTTTTGTGGCGAACGCTGGCCGAAATTGGCTCTGGCGAGCAAAACAAGCTACAGCGTTTTTCCGGTGATCGGCAATTCCGACGAAACAAGTTCTGCAGCGGAAGCTTCGTTCGGCAGGGGGTCATCGACACCGGTCAGTGGTGCAGGTCAACGGAGGCCGGAGGTAGCTCAATGGAGCTTCGCCGAATTTCGGGTTTGGGTTTTTGCTCCGGGGAATAAATCAAAAAAGAAAGAGAAAATGTAGGGATTTATAGGCAATTTTCGTAACTGTAGCGCCATATGTCAGCTTCTGGTTGATTGGGCATTGTTTTGCTTATTTGCACTTAGACCCAGTTTTCTGAAAATCTTCTAATAAACACCCTTGAATAATTACATTTTAATCCTAATTTTCAAACTTTCTTCGCACTTTTGTCTTAACGAATCTAGACCCAAATCTGTCCAGATTCATTCATTTTTTTTTTAAAAAAAATTTTGGGTCAAAAGACCATAATACCCTTTCTTAAAATAAGGGGTTTTACATTCTTCCCTCCTTCCTTAAAAGAATTTCGTTTCGAAATTCAAGTACGAGACAAACTTAAAGTACAAACTCGAGTTGAAAATTAAACAAGTGAGTGTATTTTTCATACATCCCTGTCTCGAGTTCCCAAGTGGCTTCTTCTTCCTTGTGGTGATTCCAAAGAACTTTGACAAGTGGAATTTCTCTATTGCGAAGCACTTTGAGTTCTCTTCCCATTATTCGAACTGGTTACTCTTCATAACTAACGTCCTCTTGAATTGGTATCTTCACGTATTGAATTACAAAGGATGGGTCAGGAACATATTTCCTCAGCATTAAAACATGAAAGACATTGTGCATATAGCCCAATTATGGTGGTAAGTCTAATTGGTATGCTACTGGCCCAATTCTTGCAGTAATTATAAATGGCCCAATATATCTTAGAGCTAACTTTCGTTTAACTCCAAATCTAGTAACTCCGCATCTTGGAGTGACTTCTAAAAACACTTGAAAGTAAGTTCGTTAATCACTAAGATTAAGGTTTTCTACAATAGTGCTAGATTAGTAAAATTAGAAATTTGAGTTACGACACTTAACCTCAAATTCTAATTAACTAGGTCCTGCTCGATGCTGTTATAACTTTCTTATAACATACTAGTGTTTCTATCCGAAGACTCACTTCGATAATTAGAGACTTAATTAATTAAATAGACAACACTACATTCTATGGCATAGTAAAATATTCCATCTTCAATATACAGAATGCGAACAATTTAATTTAGACATAATGAAATAAAGAATATAATGTCTCCCACATATGAACTCATCATACGAATAATTCTTTATTACTCATTTCATATCTTGGAATCTTTTAAATGTTTGCATAACATAAACATACACATCACATGTATATCAATGGGACATAAATGAAATAGAAATTCATAACATGAAATTTATTAATAACAAATAGATACTAAATGATCCAATAAATATTGTTTATAATGTCTAAATAATAAACTGTTTTATAGGACATTATTCTAACAATCTTCCACTTGGCCTTTAAAGCAGATGTGACATATCACGTAGTCCTATTCCTTCTAAGTGGTCCTTAAATACTTTGGTAACCAAAGATTTGGTAAAAGGATCAGCAAGGTTCTCTACAGATGCTATCTTACTCACTATCATGTCTCCTCTTTGAACAATTTCTCTGAATACATAATATTTCCTTTCTATGTATTTTCCCCTCTTGTAGCTTCTAGGCTCTCTAGAGTTAGCAACTGCTCCATTGTTATCACAGTAAAGTGTCATAGGTTGCTGTGCTCCAGGTACTATCTCAAGATCCAAAAAGATATTACAAAGCCAGACCGCCTCTTTAGCTGCTTCAGAAGCCGCCACATATTCGGCATCTATGGTTGAATCCGCAACACAAGATTGCTTGATACTCCTCCATATAATGGCTTCACCACCAAGGGTAAAGATTGAACCAGAGGCTGATCTTCTAGAGTCTTTATCAGATTGAAAATCCAAATCAGTATATCCAACAGGTGTTAGATCTTCTGCAGATTATACAAGCATATGATTTTTAGTTTTCTGAAGATACTTTAGAATATGCTTGACTGCACTCCAATATTCAGGTACTGGATTGGATTGGTAACGACTTACAATCCCAATAGCATAACAAATATCTGGTCTTGTGCAAAGCATGGTATACATGAGACTTCCCACTGTTGAAACATAAGGAATATTTCTCATCTGGTCCTTTTCTTTTTCTATCTTAGGAGAATTCTCATTAAACAGAGTAATTCCTTTACGAAAGGGTATTAAACCTTTATTAGAATTATGCATTGCAAACTTTACTAGTATTTTTTCTACATATGAAGCTTGTGATAAAGCTATGCATTTGTTCTTTCTATCTCATAGAATCTATATTCCTAGAACATAGCAAGCTTCACCTAAGTCCTTCATATCAAACTGTTGTGCTAACCAGACTTTCACTGATGATAATGATCCAACATCATTCCCAATGATTAGAATATCATCAATATACAGTACCAGAAAAATCACTTTGTTATCCTGAATTCTTTTATAGACATAAAGTTCATCTATGTTTTGTTCAAAACCATAAGACTTAATTGCTTCATCAAATCTTATGTTCCATGATCTAGATGCTTGCTTGAGTCCATAAATAGATCTCTGAAGTTCACAAACTTTTCTTTCTTGACCATTTTCAACGAATCCCTCTGGTTGTATCATACAGTTACGTTCATCAAGATTGCCATTCAGGCATGCAGTCTTGATGTCCGTTTGCCATATCTCATAATCAAGAGATGTAGCGATGGATAAGAGTATGCGAATAGACTTGATAGGAGAGAAGGTTTCTTCATAGTCGATACCTTTCTTCTGTGTATAACCTTTTGCAACTAATCTTGCCTTGAAAGACTCTACTTTCCCGTCTATTCCTCTCTTTCTCTTGTAGACCCACTTACACCAATAGGTTTAATCGCTTCAAGTGGATCTACAAGTTCCCAGACTTTATTAGAGTACATGGACTCTATTTCGGATTCCATTGCCTTTTGCCAGAGATCTTTATCAACATCATCCATTGCTTCATTGTAGGTGTAAGGATCAGATTCTTGATCACAAGACTCTCCTATTCCTAAGTATCTTTCAGGTTGTCTCACAACTCTCCCACTACGACGAGGATTCGATGTTTGTTGAGTTTCAAGCGATTTATCTTTTCTAAGTGTTTTCTTTATCTTATCTTCTATAGATGAGCTGATAACATCATCAGTTAATTCTTCTAGAACTAACTTACTTTTGGGCTTGAAATCTTTCATATAGGTTTCTTCCAAGAAAGTAGTATTTGTACTCACAAACACTTTCTTTTCTTCAGTACTATAGAAATAATACCCTCTAGTTCTTTTTGGGTAACCTACAAATAGACACAATTCAGATCGTGATTCCAACTTAGTCGTTTTCCCTTTCAACACGTATGCTGGACAACTCCAAATATGGATATGACACAAACTAGGTTTATGTCCTTTCCATAGTTCAAATGGAGTCTTAGGTACTGACATAGAAAGAACTCTATTCAGCAGGTATATAGCAGTTTCTAAGGCATAACCCCAAAAAGATGCGGATAATTGTGAATAACTGAGCATCGACCTAACCATATCCAAAAGTGTCCAATTTCTTCTTTCAGCAACACCATTTAGTTGAGGTGTACTAAGTGCTGTGAGTTGGGATAGGATCCGATAGTTTGTGAGAAATTCAGAGAATTCTCCAGAGAGTTATTCACCACCTCAATCAGATCGAGGGGTCTTTATGTTCTTTCCTAACTGCTTTTTAGTTTCCGCTTTGAATTCTCTGAACTTTTCAACAAAATTCGATTTGCATTGCATTAGGTAAACATAACAAAATCTAAAATAATCATCCGTAAACGTAATGAAGTATTTAAAACCTCCTCATGCTTGAATATTCAAGGGCCCACAGACATCAGTGTGTACTAACTCAAGACATTCTTGAACTCTAAGACCTTTTCCAGTAAATGGTCTTTTAGCCATTTTACCTTCCAGACAGGATTCACAAGTTGGTAATAGTTTGACTTCTAACAAACTTAGAGATCCATTATTGACTAACCTTTGAATTCTGTTTAGGTTAATATGACCGAGTCTTAATTGCCAGAGATAAGTTTCATCATTAGTACTCACTTTCACTTTCTTATGTTTAGATTCTATATGTTCAGAAACATTTTCAAGATTATGCAATGAGATACTTTTAGGTTGAATAAAGAAAAGATTACTCTTATGAGTACCAGTGCAAATAAGACTTTTATTCTTTCTAATAGAAACTTTATTGTCAAAATGAACAACAGAATAACCTTGTCTCATTAAACAGGAAACAGAAATCAAATTTCGTTTAAATACCGGAATATAATAACAATTCTTTATTTCTAAAAACCTAAAATCATCGAAATTCAAAATAACATCTCCTATTGCACGAGCTTCAACTATTGAGCCATCTCCCAATCGCAATGTGAACTCTTCACTAGTGAACTTCCTAGTTTCCTTGAACCCCTGCAAAGTATTACAAACATGGTCAGTAACTCCCGAATCTACGATCCAAGAATCGATAGAATCAGCCACATTACAAGCCTCAATGAACAACAAATTGTCATTACCTTATTTGTTCTTGCCGTTGTCCTTCTCCTTTTTAAGAGCTAGGTACGTTTTGCAGTTCCTCTTCCAATGTCCATCCTCACCGCAATGGAAACATTTTTCCTTTGGTTTGACATCCTTCTTGGTATTCTTTTTCTTTGGAGTCAGAGAAGCCGGAGTCTTTTTCTTCCCCTTACCTTTGCCTTTCATCTTAGGTTTAGAAGAACTAGCTTGAGCTACATTAGCCTAAACTGACCCTGACTTATTCTTCTTAAGAATATTCTCTATTATTTGCAGATCTTTCATCAAGCCAGTAAGAGTATAATCCTTCCGGCGAATCTCATGATCAATCTTAAATTGATTGAAAGTGTCTGACAATGTATTCAAAACCATGTCAATTTGGGNAGACTTTTATTCTTTCTAATAGAAACTTTATTGTCAAAATGAACAGAATAACCTTGTCTCATTAAATAGGAAACAGAAATCAAATTCCGTTTAAATACCAAAATATAATAACAATTCTTTATTTCTAAAAACCTAAAATCATCGAAATTCAAAATAACATCTCCTATTGCACGAGCTTCAACTATTGAGCCATCTCCCAATCGCAATGTGAACTCTTCATTAGCGAACTTCTTAGTTTCCTTGAACCCCTGCAAAGTATTACAAATATGGTCAGTGGCTCCCGAATCTACGATCCAAGAATCGATAGAATCAACCACATTACAAGCCTCAATGAACAACAAATTGTCATTACCTTATTTGTTCTTGCCGTTGTCCTTCTCCTTTTTAAGGGCTAGGTACGTTTTGCAGTTCCTCTTCCAATGTCCATCCTCATCGCAGTGGAAACATTTTTCCTTTGGTTTGGCATCCTTCTTGATCTTCTTTTTCTTTGGAGCCAGAGAAGCATGAGTCTTTTTCTTCCCCTTACCTTTGCCTTTCGACTTAGGTTTGGAAGAACTAGCTTGAGCTACATTAGCCTCAGCTAACCCTGAGTTATTCTTCTTAAGAATATTCTCTGTTATTTGCAGATCTTTCATCAGGCCAGTAAGAGTATAATCCTTCCGACAAATTTCATGATCAATCTTAAATTGATTGAAAGTGTCTGACAATGTATTCAAAACCATGTCAATTTGGGTGTCACAATCAATTTCAGCTCCAAGGATTTCCAATTCGTTAAGGTATACGATGACTTTCATCATATGTTCCCGAACTGGAGTACCCTTCTTTTGACAAAGATTCATAAATGCACTTGTAGCCTCATTTCTAGCTTGACGACCGAGACTAGCCAACATTTCGTCAACACTCAGCATAATGTCAACAGCAGTATCCATCCCACGATGTTGTTGTTGCAATATACTACTCATTGAGCCAAGTATATAGCACTTAGCCATCTCATCAGATTGCTTCCACTTATCATATAAGTTTCTTTCATCATTTGTGAATTCTTCAGTTGGCTGAGCAGGACATGGAGTGGTGAAAACCCACTTATGTTTATCAGCAGTAAGCACTATGTCTAGGTTATATTTCCAGTCTACATAGTTTTCACCATCCAGCTTATTTTGTGTGAGTAAAGTGGATAAGGGATTAAGTATCATATCTACTGAAAAATAAACAAATATTCCACGTATGAGCAAACACCATTCATTATGTTTCGAATAATTAACATAAAGTATTTAAGCATACAATATGCAGGTGAAGTATCCCTAAGACTATCACTTATATTCATGGTAATTTAACCTACCACTGATTACAAGTCTCCTACGGGAAGTCATGCAATCAGTAAGTCAAACTGAAATAATTTCAATTAGTAAATAGACAGATAACTCTTATCCCATATTTCTAACTACCATTCTCTTTGGTCCTCTAATCGACTAATAAGAACTCCTACGGGAGGATGTTAATGTTTCGAGTTGAGTGTTTAACCATTGTCTCGGTAACTAAACTTTCTATATAAGACCGTCTCCCACGGGCGATCAGCCTTATATAGTCTACCTAGTACCTTATCCATAGAAACTCATTTCGAGTATTACCACGATGAAAAACCCTCCTACAGGAGCTCAGCAAGATTCTGAGGCAAGGTTCATCCTAATACATAACGAACCAACAATGGAGACCATAAGTATCACATACCTTCTCCCACTTAATATTTTATAATAAGGGATTTATAAATTTTACCCAAATATCTAACTAGTTTAGTAACATAAAATCAATTATGTAAGCATGTTCATATTTGCATGAGAGTAGCTCTAATTTTCTATATGATATATTACTAAAGATCATATAATAATACTTAATTATTAGACATGCATGCAACATTATCCTAATAATACCAAAGTAATAAACAGATAAATAATTAATTATTAATGATTTATTTATTTCCGGTAATTTAAAATTATTTAACATTTAAATAATTCTAATTGATAAGATGATGTTAAATATTTAAATATAGAAAATAATATTTAAAATTTAAATTAGAAAAGATTTTCATAAAATCGAATTAGTTTAAATAAAAGATTTAACTAATTAAATCTTTTTAAATATCTCAAATTTAAATTTCAACTTTTGAAATCTTAAT
>JXTB01000271.1:555077-587570 GCA_002914805.1 Parasponia andersonii | reverse complement strand
TCCCAGAGCTTTGTTTCTGGTCGCACCCCTGCCATCATAAGAGTAAGAACTCCTCCTTCAGGGGGGTTGTTGACCTTTGCTAACTCTGTGGTGAATCGATTGAGATAAGATCGTAGAGTCTCCTCTGGACCTTGTCGGATTGCAGATAAACTGACAAGCGGAACAGTGAAGTTCTTTGCGGCCTGAAATTGCCTTAAGAACGCCGTCTGCAGTTGTTGCCAGGATGAAATCGAACCGGGTTTGAGTCCTCGGAACCACTTCTTTGCCGCTCCGGAGAGGGTTACAGCGAAACATCTGCAGCGAGCATGATCATTAACCCGATGAAGCTCCATCAGGTCGCTGAAGTGATCCATGTGATCCTGCGGATCAGTCTTTCCATCAAAAGTATTGATTGTGGGAAGTCTGAATCCGGTAGGAAGGGCTGCAGCTCGAACTTCCTCGCTAAATGGCGACTGGCGATACCCATCAGCGAGCTCGTCATCCCAGCCAGCAAGTGCTTCTAATGCGATCCGTAAATTGTGAACGTCGACGTTCAGAGGGAAAGCATCATTCCTTGCTGGTGGTATGAGCGGCCTTCGTTCGTTATCTTGTTTCGCAGCGGGCTGGTCGGGTAAGGTCTCCTGCGTCCTATGAGAGGAATCCAGTGGCAGAGTGCGACGAGACCGGCTGTGGTCGCTATGATGCGATACAGATTGACCGTGATCACGTCGTCGCTCCAAGTATTGCCTTAGGTCAGCGGGATTTTGTCTTGACTCCCTGCTGATTCTTTCGAAGACACTTCTCGAAGATCGTCTTTGTTCGCTGCTCAAGCGATCCTGGTCGTTGTTGGATTTACGGGAGGGCTGTGTACGACCTCAGTTCGTACTCGAACTCTCCGTACGAGACTCTAGAGGCAAATCTGCGACCTTGCCTTTTCCTTTGGAGGTACGTTCTTCACGATGCTCCTGTTGAGTTCTTGGCTGGTCGCGTCTTCTTGTCTCGGGAATCTGTACTCCCTTCGCAGGTAATTGAGCAGGACGCTCTTTGGGATGTTCACGTTGTGGTGGAGTCACCATCTGCCCTTCAGCAAGTCGTCGCAGAGTGTCGTTGATCTGGTTAGTGACTTGCTGGAGGTTCACGAGCGTTTCCTCCATGCGATCTTGTCTTCGAGATAGGTCCTCTGTTGCCGTCATAGTAGGCTGTTCTGGAGCGGGGTCTGCCTGTGTAGCAGCAGTACTTTGAGGTTGATTTTGGCTAGTCCCGGCGGCTCTGGTAGTGTTTCTGGTATTTGCCATTGTAGAAAAGGTGGAATTTGACAAATATTTCTGCCGGAATAGCCCTCCTTCTAGCGCCAATTGTTGATGGAGGTTTTATCAACAATAAATTTATGAATAATTAAGAGATGTGGCTTGTGTAAATTGAGGTAAATAATCAAAGCAAATAAGGAGAGAGGGATTTATAGTGGTTCGGCCCCGAAAAAGATGAGCCTACGTCCACTGTTTTCTCACTATATTGATGAATATTCAAGGGTACAATACTCGAAAGCTAGTGAAGAACGCTCAAGACTTAGACTACCCAAAGTTTGGAACACCCTAAGCGTGTATTTGCTCTGACTTCTACTCTCTCTGACTTGTTTCTACTCTCTCTGACTTGTTTCTGCCCAGAATTTGTGATCATCCCTTCGGAACATAGAGCCCCCCTTTATATAGATTGTAGTGACCTTATCCCCCTAGGTTCCTTATGTCTCTAGGATCCTATTTGAATAAACGGGTAACTAGTTAATTACAAACAATACAATTAGATAACTACTCGAAAAGGATGACTTAGTTACTCGCAAATAGGAGTCTTCAGTTTCCCTTTCCTTGTAGGTTTCTTCCACAGCATTTACCTATTTCCCTCTTCTTGTAGGTTTCCTTTATAGTGTTTTCGTGTTTCCCTTTTCCTATAGGTTCCCTGTTTATTAAGGAAAACTATACGGAGAAGGTCGCACAAAAACCTGCAGAAGAGGTCGCATATAAGCATCACGGAGGAGGTCGCATATATCCTTCTTGGAGGGGGTCGCATATAAAACTTATACGACCTTAGGATTTTAAACCGCGTAACAATTGGTAAAATCCATGTGGCAAGTGGAAGTGATGTCTATTGAAAAGTCTCTTAACTATGATATTAAAGCAGAGAATCCAGCTGCATTGAATGACTTTCGGGCTTGTCTTTGCCTGCCTATTTTTTTTTTTTTTTTTAAAAAAAAAAACAGCGCGTCTATTATTACATTTGCTATACACGGTGCAAAAGCTAGAGTTAATACTGCTTGACAGCGAAATATTAGGTAAATACACCAGCTGAAGCATGTATTAAAGTTTTTGATACTGTATTAAAAAGACAGCTAAAAAAGAGAGTTAAAAAGTGATGTCGTCGATAAACGATCAACTTGCTCCTCCTTTTTGAGAATTTTAAATCAAGTGTCAAAATTTTGATGGTTTGACACCAATTGTTACATAAGTTTTTAATTGATGATCTTGACTCGGGATGGTCCACTGATATGTACATAAAGTAGGGGCCACAACCACGATACCCAGTGCGGGGTAAATCATTTCTGCACCTCAAAGTCTAAACCCTTCCTAACAGCATCATAAAAAACGACAACAAATTAGGAAAATGACTTTTTTCAAGAACTGACCAAATCTCAATAAACGACGAGATTTAAGTAAACGGGCATCATATTTGGAAACGACAATGACTCCATGAATGGAACTAAATTACAAACGGCATTACCTCTAAAACCGACAGTTCATCAATTGGCCAGCGACGGCATCTTGAAGAGTGACATATTTCAATCTCGATGATCATTGTCAAGGACTCAAATACCAAACGTCTAGAAAAACGACACCATTTGAGAAAACGACGTCATTTCAAGAAGACGACAAATATAACAATGTTTATGGACTACTGGATTGTCAACAAGCAGCGGCCAGCATATGCTCCTCTGTATTACCTCAATGATCTTGACTTGTCGAGGACTCAAATTTTAGCTTCAATTTTCGGTGGAACCTTTGAAAATAAAAACATGTTCATTTATTTATTTATTTGATAATTAAAAACATGTTTATTTTGGCAGTTCATATGAATTTCTAAACCAAGAAATTGGGTAGAGTAATTTAATGCTTTATTTTTCGTTGGGTGGGTCCAAACTTCCAAAGAGACTTCGGTTCCGAAAATTAAAATGTTAAAAGTAGACTAACTAGACGCACCACCGTAGCCAATAAGCTCAGGCAACCTAGAAGAGTAATACTACGAAGTTGAAAGTCGAAGAGTGGTTGAAAAATGCTGTCCTTGGCTGATTAAAGACGCGTCCTCACGCGCCGCTTACCACATAATTGGGACCTGCTTGACCGCAATGAACGAACAATAACGGAACGTATCGGTAATGCAAAGAAGGTACAAGTATTAAATACCCGTGAATAACCGGGGAATATTGTGATATTCGTTAATAATAATAAAATATTGAAAAATTTGAGATAAAAATATTAAAATTTTTTATAATTAACAAAATAATATACTAATAATTTTAAAATTTAAATATATAAATATGTATAACTCTCCAAACTCATTATTTTATTAATAATATAAGAATAATATACTATATGTTATGTATATTTTATGTTACTTTCTACCATATGAAATATATTTTTTTAAAACATTATGCGACGTAGAGATTCTTATCACAGGTTGAGGCTTCATAGAGTATTAGACAAAATATATAACCTCAATGAAGTCAATTCTTTTCTCTTGTTCTCCTTATGCAGAGATATCTAGTATCTATAGTGAGCTCCTGGGAATTTCATGCAAAGATGTCATACCTCTACTTTAATAAATTAAATTAACTAATTTAAAAAACAAAATCAGAAAAACAACCACCATCTGGTTTAGTCGGATTATTTTATACAACCAACATAAAGACTTAACATTCTATCAAAATATAGATTGACATTTCATTCAAAAAATAATAATAAAGATAGATTGCAATATAGATTGACATAATCAATCAATTAATCACATATCGCAGTCCAAATTACAGAATACCCACCCGCCTTAACAAACTAATGAAACGAACTGGTTTCAATTGGTTGTCATGGAATATGGGGATGGGCATGGTGGAACATGTACTTCAACAACTCCTTCAAGCATCTGAACAACACTCCTCATGTTGGGTCTAAGTGATGGATTCTCTTGAATACACCACATGGATACCATAACATATGTCTCCAGCCTCTTCTTATCCTCCAAAGCCTCAGCTTCAGAATTGACCAGAACATCTAATGAGCCTTCTCTGAAGCAATCATAAGCCCAATCTGTCAAAATCTCTTTTCCTTCCCCACTAATCTCCATATCTATACTTTTCCTACAGCAGATAATCTCAAGCAGTACCACTCCAAAACTATAGACATCCACTTTGGAAGTAATGGGCATGTTCCTAAACCATTCAGGAGCAACATAACCCTTTGTGCCTCTAATGGCTGTATGAGTTTGGCTCTGATCCATCATCAAAAGCTTCGCCAACCCGAAATCCGATATCTTAGCATTGTTATACTCATCAAGAAGTATGTTCTGAGGCTTTATATCACAGTGGATGATCTGGGTACTACACTCTTCATGTAAGTACAAGAGTCCTTTAGCAATGCCCAGAGCGATTCCGGTTCTATGGTTCCAACTCGGTTTTATGTCTCCAAACACAAAATTGGCCAGAGCCCCATTTTGCAAGTACTCGTACACAAGTAAACGATTTTGTCCATCATCACAGTATCCAAGCAAACGAACCAGATTCTTGTGATGTGTTTGACCTATTACATTGACTTCATTTCTGAATTCTTTCTCAGTCTCTGGTAATACAAAATTAAGCTTCTTCACCGCTACAACAACGACACCAGAACCCATCTGTAGTGTTCCTTTGTAAACTATTCCAAATGCTCCCCTTCCCAATTCTTCCTTGAACTCTTCTGTGGCTAGCTCGAGCTCTTTGTAAGCAAAGCAACGCAAATTCGATTCGGGTACGCTTTGAGTCGGCGCAAACCTTTTACTCCTCTTTTGGTGGTATATGAAGAAAAATCCCAAACAAACTACAGCAGCCAATAAAACATTAACAAAAACGGAGGTACCCAAAAGTGCTGCTCCCACCCTGATCAAAGTGTCTTGATTTTTCCTCTTCTTATCTGGAATGTCGCCATGAGTTCCATTTGGTAAGTTGAAACTGTCCCTTCGTACTTTGATAAAGGCCCTCGAGTTAAGACTGCTATCGATCCTCCCATTCGAAAGGGGTAACTTCTTCTTCCAACAGGTTCCATCCCTGAAAATTGCAACAGCACACAAGCAATCTCTCAAGCAAGAATCTTTACAGGCGTCTCCCTCAAAAGGCTTCAACTCAACATAATCTGAAGTGGGCCAATCCACATTGAACATCTCCTCAACATCATATAGATCTTCTTCCTTAGAACTGAGCTCATCTTCTGTGCAGCCTTGTATGAAATCGGTTTTGCAGCTTCCATAAACGTCATTCAGATCGATCAAAGAATACCCTTTTGGACATTCACATGTTGGCCTTTGTGACTCTCTAATAGTACAAATACTATTGTGTCCACAAACACCAGCACCCGCATCGACCCGCATGGCCCGGCAAATATTTTCCGGTATGGACCAAAGAGAGGTCCATTTCCCATTCCCACTAGAACTCCTGGGATGATAGTACTGAGTGAAAACCCCATCGAAACTAAGAGTAGCTCTAAAATAGTTACCCCGTGCCGAGACCAAGTCCCCCCCAGCCAGACTAAAACTACCACCATTCGCTCTCAAAACATACATATCACCGGTCTCATTGAACACCAACTGTGTGCCCGCGGTCGATGAATTAGTCCCCGCATTGGTTCCACTTGCATAATAAGGACTATTGGCAAAGTGAGTAGGCAAGTTTATGGTGTTGAGCACGAGATTCCCATCTTGCTGCAACCGCAACTGGAATCTGCCATTGGAGAAGTTAGTCTCCGTCTGACGAGATGAAAGGACTCCTCCACGGTCCATTGTTTGTGTGGGCAACAAGGTATCCTTTGGGTGCTCAAAACTCTCCCATAACTTCTCTGAACTCATGTCTTCAATGATGAAGTTGCCTTCATCGCTCATGACGCCATGAGATGCATCCCCCACAAAGGACTCTGATTTCCACAGCTCTTGGCCCTGAGGACTAGTCAGCACGAGCCCGCGATCGGCGGTAAGGGTGGCTTTGGAGCCCCTCGGCGCCTGAGGAGGGGGGTCTTCGTTCGCGTACCAAACGATGGTTTTGTCAGGTATTTTGGCGTACCATATTGAGAGCAAGAAGAGATCGTTTTGGTTCTGTAGTTGGCGAAAGCCGAAGGCGAAGTCACCAGATGGAGAGAGCCATGGAGATGAGTTGTCTGCTGCGGAGATTGAGGTGCCAACTGTCACAGTGCCATTGGTTTGGGAATGAGCAGAGTTTGGTAGCAGAAGAAGAAGGAACAGGGGAAGGAGGTGGTGGTTTGGAGGCACAGCCATTTGCATATTGTTAAGCTCAGAGACCTTAGTATTGTATTATAGACTCATGCGGCCTTGACTCCTAGACTCCTAGTCCTAGCTATGCATGTGATTGTTCTGTGCGAGACTTTTAGGCAATTTTTATTTTTCTCATTTCTTGGTAAAAGTAAAATATAGAACACGGAAGAGTCGAATGATTCATGTTATGTACCTCGTTCGCATTAAATCACTTAGCATCAAAAGCAAGGAAAGAAACAAAAGAAAAGGGAAGCCGGGTAGAAGAAGGGCACGTAACCAGTCCAAAAGTTGACTTGACTAGTTTCATCTCACAAATCAAGGTGGGTACAAGGACGTTTCAGATCAAATCACTGTATTATGCGCCGTGAGCGACTAATGTTTTGCACCCAAAATCTTCAAATATCCAAATTCATAGATATTTGGTTCCTTCCTATTTTTCCGGTTAAGAAAGAAATTTCAATTTCATAAATTACGGAACGATAATGACACAAAAATGGAAACAACCAATCAAACTCTGTATTTAAGTAAGAGTAATGTAATGCTAGGACACACATCATTGTGTGTCCTATTCTAGAAATTAAAATTAATGGCACATTATGCATGTCTTGTACATATCTTGTGTTTCTCTAATATTATTCTTCGTTACACAGAAAATACAATATCCAACAAAGTTTTAATTTGAGTTTTATGAGAAATACTTTTTAACTTTTAAAAATTTGGCTTGAATATTGTCAAGAATCTTTTGCAAAAAAAAATTGATTTTCCACAAGTTAATATCTTTCAAAATTAGACCTAGAAGTTTCAAAACTAATAGAACATCACACGAAATTACATAAGATTAAATAAGACTAGCAAAGTAAAATATTTGACATGTTTACTATTCTGTAATCGGGTGCAAAGAGAAATATATTTTTTTATGCAATTAATTAGTACGTAAATATACAAAAAAAAAAATTATAATCTTCTTCACTTATTTTTTTTATTTCTTTCTATTTCTTTTTCCACTATTTTCTTTACCTTCATTCTTTTTACGAATTAGGAAACATATAAAAATTAGAAGAAAGACAAAACAAACACAAAGTCCAGCCAGCATAGTCGAGTTCTAGAACGAGGAGGAGAAAATGAGTAAAAGGGTTAGAATATGTATATCGTAAAAGGGTTAGAATATTTATATTTGACTTGAGTTCCTACTCCTACTTCCAATTTTATATTTTTCAAAATTAGTTGGATCCCCTAGAATTTAGTGATAATATTTCAAGAGAGGATACAATAGCGACAGAAAATACGAAATTCCAACAGTACAATTTTTGGCAGTCCTATTAGCTTTCAATCTTTTAGTAGAAAGGTGGACTGAGTCCGATTGCCGCAAATAATAAATATACACAAGTTAAAAAATTTCACTCCCCCGGATATATCATACGTTAATATAATATTGCCGTTTGTTTATTGAACTCGTTGTCGTTTGTAAGGGACATTGTCATTTGAAAAACTATGTCGTTTATGAAGTTGTGGACTTCCTGTCTTATACAACTCATTACCCTTATCGTTTTTAGGATATAATGTCGTTGTTATGGTGCAATGTCTTTACTGTGTTCTGTCGTTTTCAGATTAATTGTCGGTTTTTGGTGAAAGGAGTAGTATTTACTTGCTTTCATAGGGAAGGCTTAAAGATTTTCGTCCGTTTTTATTCCTGCCGTCGTTTATTTGGTGTAATGTCGTTTTATTTATTCGCTGTCCTTTTTACACAATTACGGTGTGCACCCTTCCCCTTGGTCGAAACTTCAGCCATTTCGGCGTCAGGAATGTTCCTAACATGAGCAAAGAAATCCTCTACTTTGTATAAAAACGGTAATGGATAGTAAAGTCAGCAGAAATGTCTATCTAAGAAATGATTAATGGAAATATACAATGCCCTTTGTGTGGCATTTACTCCTTTTAATTTTTATTCTTTTCGAATCAATAGGTGGCTATTGCATGTAATGTTCTATGTGGTTAAATACACAAGAAAAACATAATAATATTGCTATAGTTTTAGAAAAAATACTTGCGTTCCAATTTATTGGGCTACTGCCCCCCTTCTCTCTCTCTCTCATC
Organism: Parasponia andersonii; assembly: GCA_002914805.1. NCBI lineage: Eukaryota > Viridiplantae > Streptophyta > Magnoliopsida > Rosales > Cannabaceae > Trema > Trema andersonii. The sequence goes on along the minus strand of JXTB01000271.1, from coordinate 578,942 downwards.
GTTTGCTACAATATAGCAAAACTAATAATTTTCAGCCCAACATGTTAAAACCCACTTAGTAATCAAGCTATGCTATAAAGATCTTACGTTCATCATTTACAAGGGTCATTCCGTGGATAAGCGTGTATAAAATTTAGTAACATGGCACATGATCAAACAACTTGTTGTATGCTTTGTCCTCTAGCTTCGGAGTAGAAACGGCATTGAAGGTGAGGAAACAGAGGGCCGTGCTCGTAAATTGTAGTTGAAATTTGTATCTCAGAAGTAATGATAGAAGAGCTCACAATAATACTAGTCAAGAGTGGTAGCTGGATGTGAGTGGGCCAAATCATTTTTGACTCGATTATTGTTACGGTTGTTATCAACAGCAACAAGAGCAATCACCAGGCCCAAAATTATTAATTTCTTTTCTTTCTGTATTAGGATATCGATTGCCTACGCGAGATCAATTTTTATTTCGGACTTTAAAAAAAAAAAAAAAAAAATCAAGTCGTTGTTAATTAAATTGTCTGGTTATTTATTTAAAACGTTTGCTTTCTTGATGTTGTCGTTCTTTTAGCTCTTACTGTTTTTCAATCCGATGCTATTATCATTTTTGAAGTGCTTGTAGTTTAAACCCAAAAAAAACCATAACATCTGCTTAGATTATTTTATACGCCTGGTATAAGGAATTACACTCCATTGGAAGATTCATACGTGCATACATGATACATAGACATAGTTAAATATCTGTTCACATGGTAATGGAATACGGGGATGGGCATGGTGGAACATGCACTTCAACAACTCCTTCAAGCATCTGAACAACACTCCTCATGTTGGGTCTAAGTGATGGATTCTCTTGAATACACCACATGGATACCATAACATATATCTCCAGCCTCTTCTTATCCTCCAAAGCCTCAGCTTCAGAATTGACCAGAACATCTAATGAGCCTTCTCTGAAGCAATCATAAGCCCAATCTGTCAAGATCTCTTTTCCTTCCCCACTAATCTCCATATCTACACTTTTCCTACAGCAGATAATCTCAAGCAGTACCACTCCAAAACTATAGACATCCACTTTGGAAGTAATGGGCATGTTCCTAAACCATTCAGGAGCAACATAACCCTTTGTGCCTCTAATGGCTGTATGAGTTTGGCTCTGATCCATCATCAAAAGCTTCGCCAACCCGAAATCCGATATCTTAGCATTGTTATACTCATCAAGAAGTATGTTCTGAGGCTTTATATCACAGTGGATGATCTGGGTACTACACTCTTCATGTAAGTACAAGAGTCCTTTAGCAATGCCCAGAGCGATTCCGGTTCTATGGTTCCAACTCGGTTTTATGTCTCCAAACACAAAATTGGCCAGAGTCCCATTTTGCAAGTACTCGTACACAAGTAAACGATTTTGTCCATCATCACAGTATCCAAGCAAACGAACCAGATTCTTGTGATGTGTTTGACCTATTACATTGACTTCATTTCTGAACTCTTTCTCGGTCTCTGGTAATACAAAATTAAGCTTCTTCACAGCTATAATGACAGCAGAACCCATTTGTAGTGTCCCTTTGTAAACAACTCCGAAAGCTCCTCTTCCCAATTCTTCCTTGAACCCATCTGTGGCTTGATCAAGCTCTTCGTAAGCAAAGCAGCGCATATTCAAATCGGGTACGTGTTGGATTGGCGCAAAGGTTTTAGTTTTCTTTTGGTATATGAAGAAAAATCCCACGCAAACTGCAGCAGCCAATAAAATATTAACAAAAACAGAGGTACCCAAAATAGCTGCTCCCGCCCGGATCAAACTGTCCTGATTTTTCCTATTCTTGTCCGTAATGTGGCCATCAGGTAAACTGAAATTGTCCTTGCGAAGTTTGATAAAGGCCCTCGAGTTAAGGCTGCCATCGAATCTCCCATTCGATAGCGGTAGCTTCTTCTTCCAACACGTTCCATCTCTGAAAATTGCAACAGCGCACATACAATCTTCCAAGCAAGATTGTTTGCACGCGTCTCCATTAAAAGGCTTCAACTCCACATAATCTGATAAAGGCCAGTCCGCATTGGTCAGCTCCAAAACTTCATACAAATCCTGTTTGGGAGTAAGCTCATCTTCGGCGCAGCCTTGTATGAAATCCGGTTTGCAGCTTCCATAGACGTCGTTGGGATCAATTAAAGAGTACTTTTTTATGCATTGACACTTTGGCCTTGAATCTTCGTTGAGAGTACAAATAGTGTTGTGGCCACAGACACCAACACCCGCCGAGATCAATGTGTTTTGGCACATATTGTCTGGTATGGACCAACTAACAGTCCATTTCCCGTTCCCACTCGAATTCTTGGGGTAATAGTATTGAGTGAAAACCCCATCAAAATTCAGGGTAGCTCTTATATAGTTGTCCCTTGCTGAGACCGATGAGTTCCCACCAGCCAGACTTAATCTTTCTTTATTCGCTCTCAGAACATACAGATTACCTGACGTAGTAAGTAAAATTTTGAAAACAAAACTAAAAAAATTAAGACTTACAGAGACATAACTAATCCATTAGTTATCAAAGAAACTCCCACTATGTAAGTTTTTATCTCTGAAATTTAGTAGCTAAAACATTAAGAGTCAACTCATTAACTAGTGAAGTATTCTGCATTTGAAGTGCGTCTAGTCTAATAATAATAAATGAACCTATGAGCTTTCCCATTAGTCCTAGGATTGGATAAACTGGAAAGATTATTAGGATGACATATTTACAATGGCTAAGTTCGTGAAATTCTGAACTTGATAGCTTCAACCAATTCATGTTATATAATTGTTAATCTTACATATATGTACAGGATTCTTAAAAACCAATACTAACGAAACTAAAAGTAGTATTCTCGTCCTACATATCATTATTACCTGTCTCACTAAACACGAACTGTGTTCCGGCAGTGGATAAATTAGTCCCCTCGTCAGTCTCACTAGCATAATAAGGACTGTTAGCGAAGTCAGTGGGCAAGTTTATGGAATTGAGCACGAGATTCCCATCTTGCTGTAACCGCAACTGGAATCTCCCTTTGGAAAAGTTAGTCTCCGTCTGACGAGACGAGAGGCCTCCTCCTCTGTCCATTGTTTGACTGGGCAACATGGTATCAGTCGGGTGCGAGAATGTGTCCCACAGCTTCTCTGAGCTCCTATCTTCGATTATGAAGTTGCCTTCATCGCTCATGACGCCAAGAGAGGCACCATCCCCAGTAAAGGACTGTGACTTCCATAGCTCTTGACCTTGAGGGCTAGTCAACACCAGCCCGCGATCGGCAGTGAGGGTGACTCTGGACCCCCTCGGCACCTGAGGAGGGGGGTCTCCGTTCGCGTACCAAACGATGGTTTTGTCAGGTATTTTGGCATACCAGATGGATAAGAGGAAGAGGTCTTGGGAACCCAGTTGGCGGAATCCCAAGGCGAAGTCACCTGAGGCAGAGAGCCATGGTGATGAGTTGTCTGCTGCAGTGAGGGAGGTGCCAACTGTCACGTTTCCATTGGTTTGGGAGAGAGCAGAGTTTGGGAGCAGGATGAGGAGGAGGAGGAACAGGGGAAGAAGAAGGAGGTCACCCGGAAACAAAGCCATTTTTTGCCTGAACAACAAGAAGATATGGTTTAACTCAGAAACTTGGACTTGGTTATAGTTATGGTTATGTGCTACTCCTAGTTATGCCACGCGTTTTGCTTGACTAAACAGCTATGGTAAGGACCACACAAGCCAAAAATATGAGATATTTTTCTTTGGAAGACTTCTAGTCAACGGACTTGTCTTATTTGTTGCACCACTTGGTTCGATTGTATTTAAATAAAATTATAAATTGACTTATAATTATAACGAAAGCTATTTAAAATAAAATAAAATAGAAGATGTTATAATTAGAACTAAAGATATTAGAATAAATTATTTATAAGTTTAATTATTATTTTTAAATATAAAAAATTTATTTTAATGATTAATGTGATTAATAAATTATTTAAATAAAAAAAATTAAATTATTGAAATAAATATATTTCAAAGACTATTTGAACGTTAAAACTAAAATTATTAAAATAAATACTTATTTCAATTAGTCTTTTATTTGAATGAAATGAATAGAACGATTGGACCAAAATGACGTTGTATTTCATTTATTCCATGTTTCTCTTTTTTTTTTTTTTTTTTGAGATTAGCCTATATTTTCTCCCACAGACAGAGCCAATTAAGCCTTGGGAGCCAATTAAGCCTCGGGGATACTGTCCCTCTCAATTCTTTCTTAATTTTAAAAATGATTGTATATTTATACTAATTTAACATATAAACCCCCAAAAGTAACTTAAAATTTAACTTGCCTTGCCGCCTTAAATGTAATTTGAATTTTATACTCCCAAAGAAAAAAAAAAAGTCAACACCTATTTTAATGAATCTAGTAAACAACCAACAAAACTTTTAAGACCTCTCATATCGTTTTTCTTCTCTAACTTTCTTCTCCTTTGTGTCGATCCCTTGACTAAGAATCTTGATCATTGATTTCTCCTACCATAAATAAGGTACATATATAAAAGTCAAAGTCAAGAGCAATGTTACGAGGTAGTACTTTGCACCACAACGATATTTTTATCTAAATTAAAAAATTAAGTCTCATATAAGTCTTATCTAAATTATAATTATAATTAATTAGTTATAAACTGACACATCATTGTAGTACTAGGTACCATTGATGTCCCATAACATTATTCAAGAGATAATAATAAAAAAAATTAAGACTATTGACAAAATGAACTTTATTTTTATAATATTCAAGTTTATCAATTCCAAAATATATGTAGCAGTTGTACTATATCAGATATACTCACTATTAAAACAAATATATATTAGTATATAAAAAACTATTGATAAACTCAACTATTTTGTTGTAAAAATAAAAACGTAGACTTTTGTTAAAATGAAAATGAAATAAGGGCTGTATTTTATAAAATATTATTTTTTTTCCTACATTAATTTTTTTAATAATAAAAAGAGGAAGAGGGGTGACCGATAGGACTATCTTGTTTGAATGTGATCATAGGAGCTCCAATCTTATTCAAAAATATTCGTTAAGAACCTATAAGTGGGTCGCTACTACCGAGTGATAGAGTGCGTCACCTAAATCTCATCTGAATAATTAGTGAAAACAATACTCTGAGACCGAGATCGGAGTACTAGGCTAGCAAGGACGGTACTTTCATGTAACACTAGGCTGACAGGAATAGTACCTTCATATTAAAACCTCCTGAAAAAGTTATCCAAATTCGAACACAAGCCCAAACTTTCAAGATAAAATGCTGTTGTTAGACCACTTGTTTGATGATTTCTACGTTCAATTTAGATCATCTATTTTGTGAATCCTAGAGGCTTAATGTGAAGTTAACAAGAGTCCACTATAATAGGCAACTATATGATCTGTTAGTTGCATTGTGGAGATATTTCTTTCATCCTTTGTCATATTTAAAGATGTTACTTAGATGAGTGTCAATTTTAAACAATGCTATAAGGTATTAATGGTGTCCACTATATGTTTATTTATTATTGGATGATTTAATTAATAAATTAAGTCATATTTTAACTTTATTTGATGACAAACTGATATATCATTATGATGCTAGGCATCACTAATACCTTTTAACATTATTCGTCAATTCTAGAGAAGAAAAAGGGTTGCTCACATAATTACTTAAACAACCCGACCAAATGCGTTATTACGAATTAGTACTTATATTTCTTAAGAGTTGCGTGCCCATTGTTTATATTACTGTAAATTAAACAAGTTTCATACTTTATAATATGGAGATCTCTATTTTTTTTTCTTACTTGATAATTTGGAGATCTCTATTGTTATGATTCATGAATTATTTGTAAATCAATACCATGTCTTTTTCTTATAAGGCAAAATAAATACCATGCCATTCTGGTGACGACAGCACCAGAGGCAAGACAAAAGAGAGGAATGAAAGAAGGCCACGTAAAGAGTTGTAAAGTGTCTAGTTGACCATTTGACCAGACGCATCTCAAGTAATTACGATTTACGAATTAGAGGACGATAGAGGAGCTTCTAACCATACACATGGCATACAAGTCAAAGATAGTAGCTGGACGTTTCAAGTCAATTATATATAGCTATTGAACTTTAATTACGATCAACAACCCCTGACCATGAGCAGTCTTGCAAATAGCAATTATTGTACCAAAGATGTTGATATTATTCCTAAGGATAGCTCATTGAAATTCATAATTTCAAGGGAAAAAAAAAAACAATTCTAATAATAATATAATTATTGACATATTAAGAAAATTTTGACGTTGATTATATATCGACGGTGGGCGATGAGATCGTCTGCGAGATTCAATTGATAGTTCAGCCTATTTTTATATGTATATTTTTCCTTTTTCCAAATTACACATGTCAATATTATTGGTACTTTCTTATCATTTTATGGCTCTTATTGTTTTAGAGATGACATGTTATCCTCGTCTACAATTTTTTTTTTTTTGGAATTGAAGGAATAACTTATGAAGCTATTTTTTGTTTTTATGAATTTGTCATTACGCTAAAAAATAATACTAGGAACATACAAATATATACATAAAAGTCGTAAATAATCTAGGGACATACAAATATATACACAAAAGTCATAATCAGTGGTATGCTTTTTAACTTTTTTTTTTTTTTTTTGGAAAAAGGAAAAAGAGACCACACCATGTATATGACTGGTTAAAAAAGTATACCACATCTTTGGGTGCATCTTAAATGCTGTCGTCTACTGAAAAATAGGCCCCATTTTGATACCGTTGTCGTTTATGGTGTTGAGAACGAGATTCCCATCTTGCCGCAATTTGTTGGCTGCCTCATGAATCTTGTCGTTTTTAATCCATATGGTCGTCTGTATGTTTTGTCGTCTACAGACTTATTGCCGTTTTCTCGATGTATATTGTCGTTCGGGTACTATTCTGGTTTCTATCTTACTGTCGTTTCTCGATTTATTGTCATTTAAAAGAGGCTTTGGTTGTTTTGGTATTGTTGTCGTTTGATGGAGAGAGGAATTTTTTTTTTTGAATGGTTGTTAGCTTATTATTGTCGTTCTACATTCGTTGTCGGTTACTGTGGACATTGCCCTCGGTACAATATTCTCCTTTATAAATCTATTGTTGCTCACTATTAAAAAAAGAAACCTAAATTTCTCAAAAAAAAGTAATAATAATAATAATTTTCGTCTTTAGTCAATTTGTTCAGACAAAAACAATGTTGAAGCCAAATTTGACACACAATGTTGAAGCCAAATTTGACACATAATTTTAAAGTTCAAAGACTAAATTAGGACCAACCCTATAAGTTGGGAGCAGAAATCAATTTTTTTTTTTCATTTCTTGATTTTAATTTCATTTAGGAAATCTTTTGCGAGATAAAATTTATACCTCTGGCGATGTTTTTTTCTCGAATTATGTAATTCATTATTGTGATTATTTTTTGGAGTCGTATGTAAGTCATTATTATTTGTACTGGTTCACTTATTTGCATTTGTAACTTCGCGAGAGACCCCGTTTAGTATATTAGTTATCATTTTATATGTTACTGAAGTTTACAAGATATGATGCGTTCTAAAAGTTACTATAATTTGTTGAAGTGTTGGTACGTAATATCGTCATTGAGAAAATTTTTGTCGTTTTCGAAAGATTTTGTCGTTCTTTAAATCACTTAAGTCGCCCCACCCCTTCCATCTCCTCCCTGGGTAACTCCTCAAGCTTCCAAGTTCCAACATGCCTCATCATAGCTCTGCCGGAACCCCTTAGGAGAGATGAAGAAACCAAGCTCTTTTTTGTTTTTGTTTAGCCACGTAGTAGTCTAGCCATAAATATTTTACTACGTTTAGTAACATACAATTGATAAAAAAACAAAAAAAAAAAAGGTGGAAAAAGTTAGCCAAGCCAGAAAATTCAAGTTCAAGGCTAAGGATCTGAGTCATTTGCACTAGAGCAATGTTATCTGGTAACACAAACTAATATATAGTTACTCACTTGTACATCTTTGTTCTGCTACATATATATCATGATTCCTAGTCCTACACACACGGACAAACAACGGAGGACAAAATTGGTGTTCAATAAGTACAGATAATTAAGTTTCATTTGACAAGAAGCACTTGAAAAACAACTCATTAACAATAACATACATACATGTATAGCCTTAAATGGTCGTGTAAAATGGTGAGGGGCATGGTGGATCATCCACTTCAACAACCCCTTCAAGCATTTGAGCAACCTTCCTCATGTTGGGTCTAAGAGATGGATTTTCTTGAATGCACCACATGGATACCATAACATATATCTCTAGCCTCTCCTTATCATCTAAAGTTTCTGCTTCGTAATCAACCAGAACATCCAATGAGCCTTCTCTGAAGCAATCATAAGCCCAATCTGTCAAGATCTCTTTCCCTTCCCATCTAATGTCCATATCTACACTTCTCCTGCAGCAAATAATCTCTAGTAGTACAACTCCAAAGCTGTAGACATCCACCTTAGAAGTAATGGGCATGTTCCTAAACCATTCAGGTGCAACATAACCTTTTGTTCCTCTAATGTCTGTATGTGTTTTGCTCTGGTTCATCATCAGAAGCTTTGCCAAGCCAAAGTCAGATACCTTGGCGGTGTTGTACTCATCAAGAAGAATGTTCTGAGGCTTTATGTCGCAATGGATGATCTGAGTGCTGCACTCCTCATGTAAATACAGGAGCGCTTTCGCAATTCCTAAAGCAATTTCACATCGCTGTTTCCAACCGGGTTTTGTGTCGCCAAAGAGAAAGTTTGCTAAAGTGCCAGAGCTCAAGAACTCATATACCAGTAAACGATTCTGTCCATCATCACAATATCCAAGAAGGCGAACAAGATTCTTGTGGTGCGTGTGGCCAATGGATTTCAATTCAGCCTTGAATTCCCTCTCGCCGTCTTCTAGCATAGAACTCAGCTTCTTCACTGCCACAGCAGCATTAGCATTTGTTTCTTCAAGATGGCCTTTGTAGACAATTCCAAAGGCTCCACGTCCCAGTTCTTCTTTGAAGCCATCCGTGGCTTCTTCAAGTTCCCTGTAGGTAAAGCATCGCAAATTCGATTCAGGAATTTCTTGAGGAGAAGACGACCTGTCAGGCTTCCACTTGTAAATGAAGAAAAACCCCATACAACTAGCACCAAATAACATAAAGTTAATGCATACAGAGGCAGCTAACAGCCCCGAAGTTACCCGGATCAAGCCATTCTGGTTTTTCTTGATCACTTTTGAAACAGGACACTGAGATAAAGTAGTTGAATTGTCCTTTCGTATTTTGATGAAAGCAACAGACGGACGATTGCTATCCACTCTGCCATTTGAAAGTGGAAGCTTCTTCTTCCAACAGGTTCCTCCCCTGAGAACGGCAACAACACATAAGCAGTCCTTTAAGCAAGATTCTCTGCACGTTTCTCTGGTGGAAGCTGTCAGTCTCATGTAATCTGATGTGGGCCATCCAGCATCCCTGAGCTCCACAACATCGTATAGATCCTTCCCTGAACTAAGCTCATCCTCTTTGCAGCCTTGTATGAAATCTGGTTTGCAGCTTCCATAAATGTCATTTGGATCGATTAGAGAGTACCCTTCTATGCACTCACACTTTGGTCTTTTGTCTGCCTTGAGACTGCAAATGCTGTTGTACCCACAAACTCCAATACCTGCTGAAACAACCATTGAAATGCAAATATTATTTGGTATAGACCAAAGAGACTTCCAACTCACATTGCTACTGAAGCTCTTCGGATGAAAATATTGTGTGAAAACTCCATCGAAACTAAGAGTTGCTCGAAAATAGTTGTCCTTCGTTGAGACTCTCTCTCCTAGCGTCGTCAGATTAAATCTTTCACCATTCTCTCTCAAAATGTACAAGTAGCCAGACTCATTGAAGACTAACTGATTGCCAGCAGTGACTGAATTAGACGTGTCACTAGTGGTGTTGCTTTCATAATAAGGCTCATTGGCAAAGTCGGAGGGCAAGTTTATTGTGTTGAGCACAAGATTCCCATCTTGCTGCAAACGAAATTGGAACCTCCCTTTGGAATAGTCAGCCTCTGATTGGCGAGACGAAAGGAAACTCTCTCTGTCCAATATTTGACCAGGCAAAATAGTATCCGTTGGATTCTTGAAGGTTTCCCATAGCTTCTCTGATCTGCTACCTACAATGGCAAAGTTGCCTTCATCACTCATAACGGCACCGGCTATCTGTCCATCAATGGACACCGATTTCCATAGCTCTTCGCCTTGAGGACTAGTAAGCGCAAGTCCAATTTCAGGAGTCAAGACCACATTCGATTTCACCGCGGCCGGCTTATCTCCATTGGCGCACCAAACTATGGTTTTGTCAGGAATCTTGGCATACCATATGCAAAGCAGGAAGAGATCATCTTGGTTTCTAAGCTGGCGAAATCCAAAAGCAAAATCACCAGATGCAGAGAGCCACGGAGAAGAGTTCTTTTCGGCGAAAAGGGAGGTGCCAAATTTTACATTGCCATTATTGGGTTGGGAAGAAACAAAGTCTGGTAGCTGAATTAGAAGGAACAAGGGAAGGAGAACAAGTTGAGAAGACGGAGCCATTGTTGCATAAACAACATAATGGTTTCAACTCAGAAGCTGGTTATATGATTATATCGTCCTAGTCCTACTCAAGCTTGTCTTTCTTAACGAAGCGGCCATAGGCCAAATGGAGTGACTCTAGGGGCAGGAACATGATTAAAACACGTATAAGACTTTTCTTTGGAAGAACTCTATTTTCAGTAGCCCATTGATTTATTAATCCAATAAGGAAAAAAACGCGAAGAGAAAACTGAAGTTTAGCTTGATGTTTTACTCCATTCACATCACTAACAGTTCCGAGTGATGAAAGCATTGAAAAGCAGGAAAAACGGGCCATGCTGATAAAGTATAGTTGAATTTTGGTATCACACTAGTCATAATATAAGAGTAGTTCACGGTTCGGTTTGGCCACCGCCACGTAAAGAAGAATTTTTTGTCTTTTAATGTTACCCCAGTACCATTCAAATTTTACTTAGCCTTATTCATCAAAATTAAATCCTTACTAAAACACCATTTGATTAATTTTTCATGCACTACTGAAATCTTGTGAAAATAAGTATTCGAAGTAACAAACAAAGAAGCGCAAAACCTTAAAATAGCGTATTAAAAGTTTTCAAAAACTTATAAAATTTACTATAATTTTCCTAATTTTTACTCATTAGCGGCCCTAAAGGTTTTTTTTTTTCATGCCTATCTTCCTCAGAAAAGTATTGCAAATATAAACTATCCTCCTCTTCCAACAACTTAAAATATCAAGAAATCTCAATACATGCTCCAACATTAAATAAGTAGAGTTTCACCTAGTTGGCATATCCAAGCAAACAAGAGCCTTATCATCTTTACAAGTATTCTTCACACAACCTTTGAATCTAGCCAACTTTGAAAGAGAAGTTCTAATATACCTAACGGTGTTATGGACAGTTACAATGAAATTGTCTAAGTCATTCAATCCATCTTGCACTATCCAGTTTAGGATATGAGCTAAACATCTCACATATAAATATTCTCCATCAGAAATGACACTCTTTCAAATTTACAATCTCTTCCTTACGTGACTAGTAACCCCATTGTTAGAAGTAGCATTATCAACTATGATTATAAATACCGTCTCAATACCTCATTGTTTCAAGTATGACTCAATTGTTTTGCCTATTATCTCACCCTTATGATTAGGAATCTGACAAAAATTCAAAATTCTTTTTTGAATCTTCCATTCAGAATCTATAAAGTGAGCTGTTAATACCATATAATTAACATTCTGAATAGAAGTCCATGTATCAGTGGTAAGAGAGAGTCTCTGTGAATTCTTTATAAAGTAAGATTTCAACTTTTTTTTCTCATCATTGTAAAGATTAATGATATCTCTAGTAATTGTAATCCATGATAAAAGATCAAACTTTAGATATACAATACTACAAAACATTCTAAAGCCCTTTACCTCTATAAAAACGGCAACTCATCTATCATAATCATTTTTGTACATACAATCCTACAAGTAATTTGACTAAATCCTATAGCTACAAGATTGTTACCACCAACACTTTTATCACCTTTCTTTTGAAAAGACAATATTTTTTACTTTTTATCGTCCAATCTAAAACGATATTTTTTTATACTAATTGTTCAAATGGTTCCAAAGAGTGCTAGTCCCATTTCTCCTACTATCTCTGGCATAGTCTTTATCATAATAATTACACACAGCCCTAAGGTCAGTAAGATCCTCTTTATTTCTGGTAAAATAATCTCAAACTTCTGATACTTGCTACTATCTTTCATCTAACAAACATAAAATTACAACATAATCATATACTATGCACACAATTAAAATTACAAACTAGCAACAAAAATTATATAATCAAGAACACAATAAAATAAAGAACAAATTTTATCAACCAGACTAAAGAGAGCGGGAATCTAAGATTGTCATTAAAATTAGAATAACTACTAACTTTAATTTCAAATACACAAAATTAGTCTTAAACACATAACTTGTTCTTTACATTTACTTTAAAAAAAATTGAATCTAAACTAACTAAACTGTCTAGAGACTCTAAACGACCAAGTAAGACTGTACATAAATATATAATAGAATAACAATAAGAAAATACCATAACTGCATCAAACATGTTGAAACCCACACTGGCTAACAAAAGTTAAATATCCCTGATTTTTGGCTATCTGATTAACTCCTGATTTTTAGCTATCCCAATCCCAGCAAGAGTTAACTAACCTGAGTCTTCGAGAGCTCTTTGCGAGAAAGAGAGTGACTGAAGGCCATCAGCTACTAAAAGAGAGAGATAGAGAGAGAAAGAAAGAGAGAGAGATCAGGGATGTTGAGAGCATGCGAATGAGGGACTTCGCCTTCACGAGACCGATTGATAGCCGGAGCTCTGTACAAGTGAGAGCTAGAGCTTAGTGTCATGACCCTAGCCTTAAACTAGACAATTGTGCAGCACTCAGTACAGTCCGTCGTACTAAGTCAGCTTACCAACACTCAAAAAAGGGACTTAGAGTAAGCTTTTGAGATAAAGTGTAAGCTTTTGAGATAAAGTGGTAAGGATGAGAGAGTTTATGTGAATGAAAACTTTGTATTACTCTTAGAATGCTTAAAACTCTCATAAATTGGACTTGTGTACAAATGAACCCAATGGGTCCTTTATATAGGCAAAGCCTAAACCAACTAAGGGTTAGGATCGTACCAAGTGGCATAATCTTACAAAAGGTCTAGATTATTCTCAACTAAAGTTATAATATCTACAAAGATATTGACATAAAGAATTCTAGAACAAAACATGGTCTAGATCCTTCTAAGAGATTCACCCACCATTTTGGCTATTCTAAGTCATTCTAGGAGTTTCTAGGACCGTCCAACCTATCTAGCACTATCCAGCCTTGTCTAAAGCCTTCTAGGACTTAGTAGCACCAACTAAAGTCTTCTAGTATGACCAAGACTTTTCCTGATCACTCTAGAAGTGTCCACCACATTCTAGGGTCTTTCTTAATCTTTTTGGATGAGCAGTATATATAGAGAACCTTAGAGCCATGAGCAACAATATTTGGATTCTTGGGAGTCAAATGAGCAGGACGTAACACCCTCCCCCACTTAAGTTTGCGATGTCCCTGTCGCGCTATCGACTTTGAACCGCTCGATATGGTTTTTGCATTACCATAAGGCATTTTCATGCTCCCAACTGGCCTCGGCCTTGGGCAAATTCTTCTACTTCACTAAGTATTTCTGATAGTTAGGAAAACCACGTCGATGGATCAAGCGATCAGCCAAAATACAATCTACCTCTTTGTCAAAAGAGGTTACCACCATAGTAGGAGCCCTTTTGGATTCACCCCTTGAGGGATCTTCCTCATCTCCATGGTAGGGTTTTAGCATGCTAACATGGAAGACAGGAAAAATCTTTAATTTGGCAAGGAGTTGAAACTTATAGGAGACCTTACCTATATGCTTGAATATCGGAAATGGACCCTCGTATTTGCACACCAACCCTTTATGCACATTCTTTAAGATTTTGAATTGTTGGTGCAACAACTTGACAAGGACTAAATCCCCCTCTTAATACTCAATATGCCTTCTCTTTTTGTCGGCCCACTTTTTCATTCTTTTAGAAGTTTTGTTCAAGTAGGCCCTAGCCAACTCCGCTTGTTCATGCCATGCCTTAGCAAACTTGAATGTTGCAAGACTCTTCCCACCGTAGCTTATCGCTAAGGCATGTGGGGTCATAGGTTGTTGACCCATGATTATCTCGAATGGGCTCTTGCCCGTAAACTCGCTCCTCTGGAGGTTGAAGGAGAATTAGGCTACATCAAGTAATCTCGCCCAATCTTTTTGATTGGTACTCACAAAGTGCCTCAAGTATAACTCCAGCAAGGCATCCACTCTTTCCGTCTGGCCATCACTTTGGGGGTGAAAGCTAGTAGAAAAGTTTAAGTTTGAACCCATCAACTTGAATAATTCTGTCCAAAACCTTCCAGTGAATCGAGGATCACGATCATTGATGGGACTCCCCAAAGTTTCACGACATGCTTCATAAATAGCCGCGTGGTCTCATCGGCGGGACAATCAGGTGAAGTAGGTATAAAGGTGGCATACTTGCTGAAGCGATTAATCACCACTATAATGCTACCAAAGCCCTCTGACTTAGGCAAGCTAGTGATAAAATCCAAAGAAACACTCTCCCACGGCCTCTCAGGAATAGGAAGAGGTTCCAACAATCCGTCCAGGGATTGTTGTTCCACTTTGTCTTGTTGGCACACAAGATAAGTTTGTACGTAGGCCTCAACATTATCCTTCAGTTGAGACTAATAGTATATAGATTTGATAAGAGCAAGAGTGTGTTTCTGACCTAAGTGACCAACCCACAAGAAATCGTGACACTCTTTGATAAGCTATTTTCTTAAGTTATCCCACTTAGGCACATAGAGTCGATTGCCTTTGGCATAGAAAAGTCCGTTGCTTAGCCAAAAATGTCTCGTCTTTCCTTCCGTTACTAGGGGCAGCAGGCTCTTTGCAAGAATATCGTGTTCCAGTCCTTCCTTGATTTTCTCTATCAAGGTGTTATCGAGCCTGCTTAAGGCAGCCAGCTTCGTCTTTCTGCTTAGGGCATCTGCCACCACATTGGCCTTCCCATGCTTGTATTCCAGCTTGTAATCAAATTATGCCAAGAAGTCTTGCCACAGAGCTTACTTGGAACTCAACTTTTTCTGAGTTTGAAAGTAGCTTATGGCTACGTTGTCAGTCATGATCGTGAAGTGAGTACCCAACAAGTAGTGTCGCCATACCCTTTGACAATGGACGACTGCAGTCATCTCTTTTTCTTGGACCATGTAGCATCTCTCGGTGTCATTGAGCTTGCGGCTTTTATAAGCAATTGGACACTCTTCTTGCATTAGTACTCCGCCAATAGCAAAGTCAGAAGCGTCCGTATATAGCTCATATGCCTTTGAGTGATCGGGTAAGCTGAGAACCGGCTCTTCGCTTACCGCCCTCTTCAAGTCTTCGAATGAAAGTTGACACTCAAGTGTCCATTCTTAAGACTTATTCTTCTTGACCAGGTTAGTAAGTGGCGCTGCTCTTGCTGAGTAGGACTTGATGAACCACCTATAATAGTTCACAAGTCTGAGGAAGGATCTTAACTCTGGTACCTTAGTAGGAGGTTCCCACTCTTGGATGACTTGCACATTGGCTTTCATCTATCATAAGTTTCCCATCCTTTATCTTATGCCCTAGGAACATCACTTCCTCTTGGGCAAAGGAGCACTTCTCCTTCTTGATGAATAGTTGGTTTTTCCTCAAGACCTCGAATATTTTCCTCAAATATTCTAGGTTCTCTTCCATGGTCTTGCTATAGATAACTATATCATCAAGATAGACTACCACGAACTGATCGAGATAGGGATGGAATAACTTATTCATTAGGGTGCAAAAGGTAGCAGGTGCATTGGTAAAACCAAATGGCATGACTAAGAACTTATAAGCACCATACCTTGTCATGCACATAGTCTTGGACTCATCCCCCTCTGCTATGCGCACTTGGTAGTATCCCGAGCGTAGATCAAGCTTTGAGAAATATCTAACGTTCCCAAGTTGATCAAACAAGTCGGCAATAAGTGGGATAGGGTACTTGTTCTTTACCGTCACCTTATTAAGAGTCCGGTAATCAATGCACATCCTTAGTGAGCCATCTTTCTTTTTCTGGAACAATACTGGGGCACCGAAAGGAGCTTTGGAGGGCCTGATGAAACCCGTATCAAGCAACTCCTTTAGTTGTTTCCGGAGTTCCGCTAACTCCGGAGGGGCCATTCGATAGGAACTCATCGCAGGTGGCTTCGTGCCTGGCTTAAGCTCGATTTCATGATCTACCTCCCTCCTAGGTGGAAGTTTCTTGGGCAGGGCGTCAGGCATCACATCTTGGAATTCATCCAAGACAGTTTATACCTCCATGGGTAGGTTATCTTGAGGTTCTAACTCTTCATCGTCGTGCTCCTTTAGGATGGCCAAGTAACTCTCTTCCTCTCTTCTCAAGCCCTTTTTGAATTGGAGTGTAGAGAGTACTTTGTTTCCCGCTTTTGTGGACTGCTCCGTTAGTACCACACAAGCCTTTTCACCATCCATAATGCATATAGAGTTGGCAAAAGGAACAAGAAATGCCCGCACTACATCAAGGAATTCCAAACCAAGCACTACTGCGAAATCATCCATTGGCACCACTGATAAGTCGATTTGGCCAACCCATGCACCTAGGCTAGCCTCAACATTATGAGCAACCCCATAGATGGGGCGTGTTGCTGAGTTCACTACCTTGAGGGAGCCTCCTCCATTGGACACCGTCAAGCCCAACCGTCTAGTTTCCTCAATAGAGACAAAGTTATGGGATGCACCCGTGTCAACCAATGCTTTAGTGGCTTTGCCATTTATTGTTGCATCTACAAAAAGTAGGCCATTAGCTTGTGACTTAGGGGCTGACCGCAAGGCATTTAAGAGTTGCAAGGAACCAACATGTGTACCACCATCTTCTCTATCACCTCCTTCTTGGCTTGGCTCGAAGGCAATTAAGGCATTGAGAACTTTCTTCTTAGGACACTCGTGTGCCTAATGTGGCCCATCGCAAAGAAAACACTTGACTCTTAGCTTGAAGAAGTCACGGTCTTCCTTCTCTTTGTCATTTTCTTTGTGTTGTAAGAGGAACTATCTTTGTTCTATTTTCCTCCTTTTGTTTGCTCTCCCCCACTCTTTGCTCCACTACCCTTCTTGTCTTTGGCCTTAGAAGGTCCTTGTTGGTAGAGTAATCAACAAAGCTCTCGGCTACTATAATAGCATCGGCCAAGTCTTGGATGCCACGACGCTTGAGCTCTAACTTGGCCCAGTTCTAAAGACCATCCATGAACAAAAATATGACATATTTATCTGAAGTGTCAGGGACTTCAAGCAAGAGTGTGGTAAACTCTTTCATGTAGTCTCTAATACTACCAGATTGTTTGAGGCGGTGAAGACAGCCTCTCACCTCCTCTTCGATATTCTCGGGGAAGAATTGCATTTTTAGCTCTCCTTTGAAGTCATCTAAAGTGGCTATAGTGCACACCCCTCGTTACATCTCTCCGTATCTCTGACTCCATCATAACATGGCGGTATTGGTTAGATACAAGGCAGCATTATGAATTTTACCGGCATCGTCCATCATACCGATGACCTCAAAGTATTGTTCGAGTCTCCATAGGAAGTTCTCAAATTCCCTAGCATTGCGAGTACCATTGAAGGTCTTTGGTTTAGGTACCTCAACCTTCCTTACCTCAATGGTTGTTGTGTGGTCACCCTCGTGGCCAGCACAAAGCAAAATCAACACTCATCTCATCTATTCTAAGTAAAACATTACTGAGTTCTCTTTGGAAGAGATCTCGTACCTTGGCAATCTCCAAATGAAGGGACTCGATCTCATGCCTTAAGTCGGCCTCTAGCCCACCAAGTGCATCTTTGATGCCGCTGTGGATCTCCGCATCCTCGGTCTCTAAACCGTCGCAATGGCCATCTAGATCGTCTACACACTCGCCCAACGTGTCCAAGTTGGACTCTAGTCGGGACATTCTAGCCTCCAAGCTAGTCACCATGTCCCTTGACTTGCCGCGGGTAGCACTCTTCTTCCCTTTATCACTCCCACATTCAGAAGTACCAGCTTCGACGGGGTCAGGAGTTGCAGCCATAGTCTTCATTTAGACAATGGAACCACCAAGATACAACGAGCAACCAAAGCTCTGATACCACACTGTCACGACCCTAACCTTAAACTAGACAATCGTGCGGTACTCAGTACAGTCCGTCGTACTAAGTCAACCTACCAACACTCAAAAAAGGGACTTAGAGTAAGCTTTTGAGACAAAGTGGTAAGGATGAGAGAGTTTATGTGAATGAAAACTTTGTATTACTCTTAGAATGCTTAAAACTCTCACAAATGGGACTTGTATACAAATGAACCTAATGGGTCCTTTATGTAGGCAAAGCCTAAACCAACCAAGGGTTAGGATCGTGCCAAGTAGCATGATCTTACAAAAGATCTAGATTATTCTCAACTAAAGTTATAATATCTACAAAGATATTTATATAGAGAATTCTAGAACAAAACATGCTCTAAATCTTTCTAAGAGGTTTACCCACCATCTTGGTTCTTCTAAGTCATTCTAGGATTGTCCAATCCATCTAGTACTATCCGGCCTTGTCTAGAGCCTTCTAAGACTTAGTAGCACCAACTAGAGTCTTCTAGCATGGCCAAGACCTCTCTTGATCACTCTAGAAGTGTCCACTAAGTTCTACGGTCATTCTCAATCTTTTTGGGTGAGCAGTACATATAGAGGACCTTAGAGCTATGAGCAACAACATTTGGATTCTTGGGAGCCAAATGAGCGGGATGCAACATTAGACTACCTGAGACTGAGCGAGAGAGATGATGAGCTCGGACAGGGCAGCGTTGTTGCACGAACTAGGTGGCATTGCCGCGATGAGAGCTCTTCGCGAGAAAGACGACAAGAGAGAAAGTGGTTGAGGGACTTCGCAAGACAGAGTGAGAGCTAGAGCTTTGAATACTCAAGACTGAGCGAGAGAGACGACGAGCTTGGATAGGGCATTGTTTCGCAAGAAGGTTGTGTTGTTGCGCGGACGAGCTTGGACTAGGCATTGCTTCATGAGACGGCCGCATTGTTGGATGTTGTTGGATGTTGTTAGGCTGACTAGAAGACCGGGGTCACTAGAGGTTGAAGTCGAGATTGTTGGGCTGTTGTGAACGACTAAAATAGAGAGTGATAGAGAGTTAGAGACAAAATGAGTGAGACTATGGGAGGGTTGCGGTAGTTTCTAAGTTTTGAGAGTAATGACTAAGTAAAGTGCCAGAGGAATCCTAGAGAAAATGGGTTGACAGTTTATTTTGGGCTTACGTATATTGAATTGGGTCATATTTACTTTACTTGCAATCAATTATATACAAATTATAACAAAAATATACGCATTACATATTCTTGTTCGGTTAACTGACTAAATTCGACCAAAACCGCAAATTGTACCGTATTAGTCGATTTGGTGATTTTTCAAACCATCGTCGGCCATAGATTAAAAAAAAAAACTGTCGATTTCGATGCAAAACGGTTAGGTGCGGCTAGTTTCTACAGTGCACTGATTTTTTTGAACACCCCTATATAAGCATACAAGTGTCCACGATGCTAAACTACTAGGCAGGATGTGACATGTCTCTCAACTACAAGGCTTGGATTTACTTGTAACCAAGCATTGATCCCAAGATATCAACTCCGATGGATGATTTTTCATATCTCCAAACTTTGGTCTCTTTCATAGTCTATCTACGCAACAATTTTCTGTAAATTTTGTTTACTATATTTCAACGTGTAAAATGCGTGGAACGACTAGAATTTGCATATAATATTTTTTGGAAAAAAAAGGAAGTTATTAGTGAAGAAATTTTGATATAAAAACACGGTCAAAACAGTCAATTTGAAAGTTCCGGATTCACACTTTAGACAACAGCATAGTTCGACATAGCAAAACGACACGTTTCAAAATTCAAGAGGCAACCTGGAAATGACTCTATATTTAGGTGAGCAAAAATGTAATTAACCCAATATTTTATGTCATAACTTATGACCAAGTTCAATCTGTGGATAAGCTTAATATGATGTAGCATGGGACTCTTTGCAGCAGGAAAAGAGAAAGCAAAAAAGGTGGCAAACACCCAAAAATATGGTTCCCATTCATTTGTAACGGACCAATGCTACGTTGCTGGTCTTAAACTAGTAATTAGTCTACTGTCTTATTGTTACATGACTCCATACAGAAGCTGATAAAGATTACATAAGGAGACGCTACAACCAATATAAGGCTTGTATAAATGAGAAAAACAAATCCATTACAAAACTTACGTTCATAACACAGTTTTTACTTTTTAGTGGTTAGCAGAAAGATCAAAATACAAGAAAGCTTTCCTTTCAAAAAAAAAAAATACAAGAAAGCTTTAGTTGGTTTCCAAATATGGGGATGGGCAAGATGGAACATGTACTTCAACAACTCCTTCAAGCATCTGCACAACCTTCCTCGTGTTGGGTCCAAGAGATGGATTTTCTTGAATACACCACATAGCAACCATCACATATGTCTCCAACTTTTTCCTATCACTTAAGGCTTCAACTTCAAAGCTAACTAAATCATCTAATGCTCCATCTTGGTGGCAGTCATAAGCCCAATCTGTCAAAATCTCCTTCTCTTCGCCACTAATCTCCATATCTACACTTCTCCGGCAGCAAACGATCTCTAATAGCACCTCTCCGAAGCTGTACACATCTACTTTGGTGGTGATAGGCATGTTCTTAAACCATTCAGGTGCAACATACCCTTTTGTTCCTCTAATGGCCGTATGTGTTTGGCTCTGATTCATTGCCAAAAGCTTCGCCAAGCCAAAATCCCATATCTTAGCATTGTTATACTCATCAAGAAGTCTGTTCTGAGGCTTTATATCACAATTTATGATCTGGCTGCTACACTCTTCATGAAAATACAAGAGCCCTCTAGCGACCCCTAAAGCAATTTCGGCTCGCTGCTTCAAACTGGGTTTTGAATCACCAAAAAGAAAGGTTGCTAAAGTTCCATTGCTCAAGAATTCGTATACCAGTAAACGATGTTGTTTATAGTCGCAATATCCTATCAGGCGAACCAGATTGTTGTGATGAATCTGACCAATGGCTTTCATTTCAGTCTTGAATTCCCTCTCAACATCTTGTACCACACAATTCAGCTTCTTTACCGCCACAAAGGCCTCTAGCAGTTCTCCTTTGTATACAGTTCCAAAAGTTCCTCTTCTCAATTCTTCTTTGAACCCACTTGTGGCTTCTTCAAGTTGTTTGTAAGTAAAGCAATGCAAACTCATGTCCACAACCTCTTTTTGAGACCATTTACGCTTCCTGCGGTAAATGAAGAAAAATCCAAGACAAGCTGCACCAACAAAAATAAAATTAACACAGACAGAGCTACCCAAAAGAATCGAGCCAACGAGCTTCAAAGTGTCCTGGTTTTCTTCTTCATGTCCTGAATGGGATATTGAGACAAGGTACTAAAATTATCCTTCCTTATTTTGAGAAAAGCAACCGATAGACGACTGTTGTCCACAATTCCATTTAAGAGTGGAAGCTTCTTCTTCCAACAGATTCCTTCCCTGATAATGGCAACGGCACAGAGGCAATCTCTTAAGCAATGTTCTTTGCGCATGTCTCCTGTGAAAGATGGCAATCTCATGTAATCTGATGAGGGCCAATCAACATTCATGATGTCCAAAACATCATGTAGATCCTTCGCAGAACTGAGCTCATCTTCATTGTGTTAGGGAATAACCTCCCCAATAAACACACAATAGTGGAAGTGATAAAATAAATGTGAAAAATAATGCCGAAATAAATAAATAGGACACAAAAATTAGCGTGGTTCACCAAATTGGCTACGTCCACGGAGCTGCTGCAGATCTTCACTATAGGGAGAAAAGAAATTTTACAAGTGTTTACACTCAACACTCACAACTCACACCCCAGACCCCGAATACACCCAAGAGAAAAACTGTATTTTTTTCTCTTAACTCTCAAGAATAAAAACTCTCAATTTTACTCTCACTTTACACTTGGTGTATTTCACTCTTTTCTGGAATGAGAAATAATGAGAGATGAGAACCCTATTTATAGTGTTAGGCTTCACCAACCTTTACACATTTTTCTCTCAAAATTTCCTAATATACCATACGGTTTGTACTCGTTTTATTATCATATATTAGTTGGCCTTTTGCTTTTCTTTTTCACCGTGAATTAAACACGGTTTTGCTCCACACGGTTATCACACGGAGAAAAATTTCCACCGCTTGACAATCTCCCACTTGAAGACTAATTTTAATTATGTCTTCACACTCGATCAGTGCAGCAGCTCGTCTTTTCTTCTTTACGCTTGCAAGCCAATTGAAGCTGAACACAGCTTCAGTTTGTCAATGGTCACTGTCTTTGTTAACATATCCGCTGGGTTTTTGCTTCCTGGAATCTTCTCTAGCACCAAGACTCCATCTTCTAAAGCTGAGCGTATGAAGTGATACCGAACCTGTATATGCTTTGTCCGAGCATGATAAACAGGATTCTTTGCCAGATGAATAGCACTTTGACTGTCACAATGCAAAGTGCTCTTCCCATAATTCTGACTCAGTTCCTCCAAGAAACTCTGCAACCATATCAACTCCTTACTTGCTTCTGTCACAGCAACGTACTCTGCTTCAGTAGTGGATAGAGCGACAATCTTTTGTAGCTTTGAGACCCAGGTAATTGTTGTACTACCAAATGTGAATACATATCCAGTAGTACTCTTTCTACCGTCTATATCACCAGCCATATCAGCATCTACATAGCTTTGTAAACCCATATCTGACTTTTTGAAGTACAGTGACATATTACTAGTACCACTCAAGTATCTGAGAATCCACTTCACTGCTTTCCAGTGCTGTTTTCCTGGATTACTCATGTATCGGCTCACAACTCCCACTGCATGTGCTACATCTGGTCTGGTGCATACCATGGCATACATAAGACTGCCAATAGCAGAAGAATAAGGTACCTTGGCCATGTGAGCTCGCTCTTATTCTGTTGAGGGTGACTGCTCCTTGGTTAGTTTGAAGTGACTAGCCAACGGAGTACTTACAGGCTTTGCACCATCCATGTTGAATCTGCTAAGCACCTTCTTCACATACTCCTCCTGAGATAGCTTCAAACTCCCATTCACCCTGTCTCTAGAAATTCGCATCCCAAGGATTTGCTTTGCAGCTCCCAAATCCTTCATAGAAAACTCCATTGACAATTCTTTCTTGAGCTTATTAATGACCTCTATATTAGCTCCAGCAATCAACATATCATCTACATACAGAATTAGAATAATATAAGAATTGTCAAACCTCTTCACATAGCAGTAGTGATCCGCCTGGCATCGCAAGTAACCATTGTTACTCATAAACGCATCAAACTTCTTGTACCACTGTCTTGGAGCCTGTTTCAGGCCATTCAGGCTTTTCTGAAGTTTGCACACCATTCTCTCCTTCCTTCGTACTTCAAAACCTTGTGGCTGTTTCATGTAAATTTCTTTCTCCAAGTCACCATGAAGAAATGTCGTCTTGACATCTAATTGCTCTAGATGCAAGTCTTCTTTAGCCACCAACCCAAGTACTGTTCTGATAGTGGTCA
>JXTB01000271.1:480890-552653 GCA_002914805.1 Parasponia andersonii | reverse complement strand
AAAAGAAACATGGTTATCAATCCGTGTATTGAGCATTTAATGCTCTTGCCAGCCAAAACAATACACGGTAGAAACCGTGTACAATTTGTGTGATATATATAGAAAATGTGATAAAAAATGTGTAAAAGGTTGGTAAGTCTCAACTATAAATAGGGATCCTATTGCTCATTTGTTTTCATCCCAGAAAAGAGTGAAATACACCAAGTGTAAAGTGAGAGTAAAAATTGAGAGTTTTTATTCTTGAGAGCTAAGAGAAAAATACAGTTTTTCTCTTGGGTGTATTCGGGATCTGGGGTGTGAGTTGAGAGTGTTGAGTATAAATACTTGTAAAGGTTCTTTTTCTCCCAATAGTGAAAATCTGCAGCAGTTCCGTGGACGTAGCCAATTTGGTGAACCACGCTAATTTTGTGTATCCTATTCATTTATTTCGGCATTATTTTTACATTTATTTTATCGCTTCCACTATTGTATGTTTATTGGGGAGGTTATTCCCTAACATTAAGCTCCAAGTTGCCTTCATCGTTCATAACACCATAGGCAACAACTCCAAATATGGTTTCGGACTTCCACAGCTCTTGGCCTTGAGGACTAGTGAGGATTAGTCCCCGCTGTCAGGCTCACTTTTGATTCCCTTTGCGCCGGCAGGTCTCCATTTGCATACCAAACTATGGTCTTGTCAGGGATCTTGGCATACCATATACACAGCAAGAAGAGAATATCTTGATCAATCTCTATTGGGCGAAAGCCAAAGGCGAAATCGCCAGATGCTGAGAGCCAGGAAGAAGAATTCTCTGCTGCGAAGAGAGAAGCGCCAATGGTTATGTTACCATTAGTGGTTTGGGCTAAAGAATAAATTGGTAGCAGAAGAGACAAGGGAAAAAGAAAGATCCCAAGAGAGGAAACCATGGCAAAAGCTGAAAACTAATACGGGTTAGATTAGAAAACTGGTTATGTGTCATCGTTGTTATACTTCTTGATGAAGCATTGACCAGGGAAGTGCATACGTATATGACTTTGCCATGGAGGACTTTTTGCTCACTACTCTTCAATGCTGTTGGCCGTCCACATAAAAATAAACTTAGTTCCTACCATAAACGACTGCAAGAATGAAGAGAAAAGCTTCCACATGTGTATCACTGACAGAAAGAAAGCGAAAGCAAACCAAAGAAGGTGAAGAAGAGTAGCATAAATCAGTAAATAGCTAGCCCAAGGTCATCGTTAAACAAAAGACAAGAATAGAAGAAATCAAGAAAGGACCAAGTCGAACGGTGCATGAAACAATTTTTAAAATAGAATTTCAATGAACAAAGAGAGCAGATTTTAGTATTTTATTTGAATGGTTTGACTTTGACACAGCAAACTTGATATGACGACGTTGTAGCTACTAACCAACGTGTAGATATAGTTGGCTAGCTGTCTTGCCATATGAATTTGCAAATGCTTCAATATGTTAACATTGAATTCAGTCTTAAAACCTATGTAAATTATGGTCATTAACTTGACTGATATACCACTATTTTATCACCTTTCTGGTTTTTATCGGTCATTATCAGTTGTTAATAGTTTTAGTTTTTCCTGGTCAATGATTTTTGTTCTGTTTATCATCCACATTTACATCGCACATCATAGTTCAACATTTTAAGCCTCCCATTCTGTCTTTACTTTGTTAATACCGCAACTTCGAAGAAGGCGCACTCACAAATTAGTTAGGATAATCAAATTTTTCTTTAGAAAATAGAAGCAAAGTACGTAAGGCAGCTTATCAAAGCTAATTTGTACCTCTACTTGGATAAGTAGCTTTATTGAGCTAATCCTTAATCTTCCAATGATCATGTAAGTGACAGCCGATAAATAAAACGTTCAAGCATAATTTTTATTGTCCTTCAAACTATACTCATATATCAATGATGATTAAGCTAGCTTGCTTGAATAAAAGGCTCCTATTATGTCAAGATAAAGTGTAGAAAACTGCTTTTGTACAAGGATAGAACTAACAAGTTTTCTATACTGGTTGGTGTATCCTTATTTTCTTTGGCCTTCCCCTCTTAGGCTTCGGCTTCCCTGTGTACTTCGTCACACAACCATGACAAGAATGGTGATGAATGCTACGAGATTATGCAAACCGGAACGTCTTCGATATTTGATTCTCTCATTGATAAAAACCAAAACATCATTATCCTTTACTTCAAATAGGACTAATCTTTTCAGCCATAAAAAGACACCCCCCACCCCCCTTTCACGGAAAAAAAAAAAGAGCAATAATTATAAAAGTTGTTTCCATATATGCCATGTTTTCACAAAGTTCCGGCTTGAGATCTGAACGAGAACATTCGGAGTTCTTTTATGATATTTTGCTCAGCCCCCTGTTATTGAGTCCCCCTCTATTCCAGCTAAAAAGCTAGCCAGAATCAACAAAACATTTTAGCTGTAAAGGTCTTAGATTCCTACCCAAAAGGAGGTGAAATTTTAATGCATATTTTTACTCAAATGATTCCACACGCGCAGCTTGCTTTCATCTGGGATCAAGCTAAAATGAAATCTAAACAAAATAAAGCAGTCACAAATTAAGGTTCACACTGCTCAACTCTGCAATATTCACCAGTCAGTCACAAACACTAGTACACATATTCAAATATTTGGAGATGCAAGCAATATAAAGTCTGTACATAAATTTTATGAATTCTCAACTAACTGCAAAAGTAAATTTAAATGAAAAACAAAGATAATTACAAGGTAATAAGCACTTAAAAATGTTAACCATGTGATGAAAGGTTGTAGCAACAAATCAATACTATTTATGACAAAAACTCTTACAGATTCCTCTAAATACATTTCTTCTCATGTTTTTTCTAAATCTAATGCTAAAACTAAAGAATTACAATAAAATATTAGCCAAGATATTTGGAGAAACTGAGCAAGTGAGGAAACAAATAAAAAGGTTAAAAAAAATGTATAGAGATCTGATTATCCTACCTATCCAACAGAGAAGAAAAATATTATGGAAACTGCAAAAATTTGGAAAGAGAATGAGATATAGTCTCTCTTTCCCTTTGAGATCTCTACACAGATATTGGCTGTAATTACTTGTTCTGGATAGGATTTGATTTGCTAGGAGGAGCTTTTCTTAAACTTGTCTCTACAGATCTCTGAGTATCTTCTAATGTTTTACTCAACTCCTTAGGATTTGAAACAAACGAGGCGACCGAAACTAGAAATCTTCTGTGTTGATTTCTCTCTCTTGTGTGAACTCGTCTCTCTTCACGGAGCAACAATGAAGAAGAAGTCACTAGAGTTTGCATGAGAATCAAGGCAAAGAAGACAACCAGAGCTCTCTGACTTGTTCTCATTGTGGTGGTTGACCAATAAGAAAGAGAATTAGCAGAATATAAGAAGGAAGTTTAGAGAGCTAATGAATGTGAAGTTTTATACCAAAAAAGGTGACAGCATGCCTGTTATATGAAAGTTTTAGCAAAAGGGTAAGCTTAACATATAGATGTAACTCAATAAAACTACTGTTGCTTGCTAACAAACTTGTAACCAAACACTACTTGATCAGTCAAACTGTCTCTTGCTGACAAAGTTGCTTAGTTTTACTAGGACAGATGAAAACTTTTTCTACAGGGTGGTTGACAAACTGGCAAAAAGTAACTAAACAGGAATGTTGGATTCATAATGGCAGAAAATTCTATAATCTGGCTTTTCACAGACAGCTCGACTGTTGTAGAAGCATAATTTTGACCAGCCTCAGAGTTTGTAATACTAATGTATTCATGTCTAGATATTTTACCTTAGTTCTTGTTTGTTTTGCTTTTTGTTAGAACTTGGAAGCTGCGGATCATGTGATGCTAAATTAAGTATCATATTCTCTGACTTCCCTGAAAACTTTGAATATTATACAAAATGTCTCATGTGACAAATCACATGAGACCAAATTAGTGACCTCATTTTTATGTACTTCTTTGTTTAAATAACTAAATAGTACTGTATGCATGATAAATTTGACAAATACAGCTAAAGTTGGCTGGGTAAGCTTGCTTTCTAACATAATATTCCGGGAAACCGCCTTGTTTTGCTTTCATCAACTACTACCTTTGGCAAATCTTCTTTTTCTTCTAATTTTCAACCAAAGTCAAATTTAACCTCTGCACCCTTGCATGTCTGGACACTTGAAGAAGGTTACTACCAAAACGGAAAAACTTTTACCATGAAAAAATTTTAACAGGCTTCCTGCTTGAAACAATTTCCTATGTTCCAGTGAGACATTTTCAGTGAGGTGTTAAGAGATGAGGCAAAAACAGAACACAGATTTTGGTAAGTAGGAAGCGGTTTCATTCGTTTGTGAACCTGCCAAACCCCATCCGCGAGGAATATTGAATCATAAATTTTCTAAAATAAAAAGATTTGATTCACTAAACTATGTGATTTGAGTCAATAATTTAGTCAGCCCATCCACTTGTATACAAGTGATAGAAAGGCTAATAATGTTCATTATAAGAGCTCGTTCTGCTTGGTGGAAGTAAATTGGACAGAGATTGAAGAAAATTATACTACAATATCTGGTCAAGGAACTCCTGAAAGCTGTATCTGAATTTGAATAAATTTGTTCAAGCTCTCTTTGAAATGCTATATCTATTTTTGCTTCGATTCAAAATACATGTGGATAAAAAGATTCTCGAAGAGAAAATCATGTGGTCTATGTCAGCAGGACTAGTATGGAAGAAATGGTGCTGACTTTACTCCCTTGAATGCATAATCAAACAATGTAACCTGGAAGTGAACGTAACATGACTTTTGCTGTCAAACACGCTTGCAGACTAGATGCTATTCTATAATAGAAACTATCTCATGGTACTCGAGTCATTAAGATCCACTAGGATCATCTTCGGCCCCAAGGCTTTCCCATTATCAAGTCAAACTTCTCATGCTTGCAAACTAAGAAAACCACTAAAATCTAGCGCCATATGGTCACAAGATATCCAGCCAACTGTTTGCATTAACATTTGTAACATAAATCACTAATTACAAGCATTTTCAAACTGGATTCCAATTCCAAAATTGAGAAAATCGCCAAAATTTGTTTCTTTAATCATGTAAAATATCTAAATTCATTCCACCAAATTTTATCCCAACAAATGAACTAAAACAAGGGCACACAGCTTAAAAAGATTATTAGCTTGGGACAAAATAGCTATATCTCATTCAATTTCCCAGTCAGCAGACAATGTAGAAGCATTCTCCTTCCATGAAACGCTGCTATAGCCAAATTGTCTTGCAAAACAAGAAATCAACTGCTCCTGAATAATTTCTTCTGCAGGAAGCACCATATTTGTCTCCTTTCTCAATGATGTAACTCCCTTATTTGCAATCCCACATGGCACAATATGCTTAAAATAGTTCAAATCTGGATCAATATTAAATGCTAGCCCATGAGAGGTGACCGCATATGAAATCCTAACCCCAATTGCACCAATCTTTCTGTCTCCAACCCAAACCCCTGTTTCACCTGATTTTCCAGGTTGAGCTTTGACACCATGCAAAGACGCCAATTCAATCATAGTTGACTCAAGCTTCTCCACATAACTCCGAGCACCAAGTCCAATATCCCGGAGAGAAATAACAGGATATAAGACTGCTTGATGTGGACCATGAAAGGTTATATCTCCTCCTCTGAGTGTGTAATATAATTCAGCTCCTATATTTTTTAAGTCAGACTCAGGGATTAATAGATTGTGGTCAGTCCTCCGTTTGCCAAGGGTGTATGTAGGTGGATGTTGCAAGGACAAAAGAGTATCTGGAATCTTATCAACTTTTCTGGCACTTACCAGTTTGTCCTGCAGCTTATGTGCTTCCAAATAGTTGACAAGGCCCATCTTCCATACCTCAAGATTTCGAAGACCTCTCATTCCCTGCATATTATTGCACAAAAATTTCAATATTAATCTTTATAATGGCATGTGTCATTTCATTATTTTTTGTTTCCATCACATCCTGCTCACTTACCACCAAAACCATCAAAAGATTACTTAATACAGTTCTGGAAATTGAAAAATTGATGGGAAACAAAGATTACTTTAGCACAAGTATATATATACATACAAGCTAATAACTGGTCAATTCAAAGTATGAGAAAACACAAGAATCTCAGCTCCCAGGTATTCCTAAAATTTAGAAGCTCCACAGAACTTGTGATTTTTCTTTCTCACTATCAAAATTATTCACAACAGAGTTATCTAACTCAAACGAGTGTGCCTGATTTGGCAACATAACCATTTTACTATAAATATAAGAAAAGTACGAATGCATTCAAAAAACCATAAATTGTAACATATGCAATGAGTAGAAGCGAGAAGTATCTCAATACTGCGTAGCAATTTTAAAATCTTATCCCCCCTCAAACTTAACCAAAAACCACCCTTCGAGTGCCTTTCAAGCAAGTAATAATTAACTATGCTATGCAAACAAATAGTGACTACTGAGCCATTTTGAAACGTTAGGATCCAATCAAAAGAGAAAATCTAACGACAGCACCACAGACGCATTTCAACAAACAATTCATTTGCAAACTACTAAACCCACATAACCACAGCATTTGAGCTTTCTAAACTGTGGTCTTTCTGAATATTTGTATCAAACTGATGTCAAAGAAGCATTCAGGCAATTTGAGCAACATTAAGCAAAAATTCCGAGACTCGTGTTAACCAAAACTGCTTTTCAAAAAGCCCAAAGGAAAAAAAATATATATATATATATATANAAAAAAAAAAAAAAAAAAAATTCGTCTTTTTTACAGAAAAAAAAAAATGTAAAAGAAAGCTTACCTAGACACAGTGAATGGTCCGGATCACCTCAAAAAAAAAAAAAAAAAAATTCGTCTTTTTTACAGAAAAAAAAAAATGTAAAAGAAAGCTTACCTAGACACAGTGAATGGTCCGGATCACCTCACGCTCAGATATACAAGACTAAACGAGTCACTGGCTAGAGACTAAACGACATTGTCACTCTCCCTTTCCTGCTTTATAGTCTTTTTTTTTTTTTTAACATAGTCCGATAGGCTTATCCTTAGAACCACCAACAAAGTGGTTTTTAGCTGTCAATGGGTCACGGCCACTTGACATGACATTAGCGTAGTTTCTTCGCCCTGTTTTTCATAACCAACAAAACTGACTAGTTATTGAATCTAGCTGGCTCAGACTAGACTTAATTTTCAGGCATTCAAAACATTATTCTTTTGAGATACCAACCAAAGCCGGAATTCAATTAAATGGTTACCAATGAAAATGCGCTAGTTAAAGACTCACATATGGGCATCACCAAAAAATAAAATAATAAAATAAAATTACGAAGGTACTTTCTTTGAATCGGTGGGAACAGAATGGAAGGGAAAAACCCACATTCTCACTTGCTGAGAGAGAAAAAAAATATATTTCAGAATGTGATCACGTAATAATTAATGAATTAATAATGCATCCTGACGACTACATCAAAGCAAGCAGCATATACTGTATACAACTACAGCCCTTATTATAGGAGGCAAAAACTGAATTTTTTCACTATTATATACAAGAAGTTGCTCTTTTAAATTTTCTTTTTCTATTGGCAAAGCAGGCAGCTTCTCTGCAACCCAGGAAAAGACACTAGAAGAAAAGCTAGGCTTCTCTTAAGGGTGCCCGAATTGATATAACAAAATGAGAACACAAACAAGTTAGGAAGAGCAAGAAAGCATGCAGACGCCTGGCCTATATGCCCAGGCAGGAGGCAAGCGAGCATATTTTTCCATTCCTGGCTGCTCGTCATAAGGCCGTTCCATTACTTTCAGCAGCCTTCGAACCTCCTCGAAATCGCCTTGTTCAGCAGCGTCAATGGCACTCTGGCAGAGATAATTCCTCAGAATATATTTTGGGTTCACTGCATCCATCGTGGCCTTCCTCTCCTCATCTGAGATGCCACTGGCCACTAGCTGTAAAAACCAATTGGAATCATGAGAAAGAACTCAAAAAAAAAAATTGCATTTACTGCACTACTCCAACTCTCTAGTTTGAAGTGAAAAAGAACGGGCTAGCGATCAGATATTGAATGTCTCCCAAATACTAATCTCTCAAAAGGCCTTGCTTTTCTAACCATACCCACAGCAAAGACGTTAAGCCTCTTGACCCTTGTGAAAACTTTGCTAACAAAGTATTGTGAGCATGTGAAAGGAAATTAAAAAACATGTTGTGTCAGCAACGAAAAATGAACAAACAAATTAAAGATTTTAACTATCAACCATGCAACCATACCCAGAGAACTAAACAGACCCAAAACCGTAAAACACATCATCGTACCTCCGCTATGTAAGATTTTACCCATCCAGTCCACGCCTCTTTGCGCTCCTTCCCAATATCTAACAGGACAGCTTTCAGTGGAACCAACAACTCCTCCCCTGGAATGCTAAGATCAGCTTTGATGTTGGACAGCAACCGAAAGAAATTTGTATAATCTACTTTGTCAACAGCCATATTGTTAAGAAGTTTACTGATCAACTGTTTATTGTATTTGGGAAGTCCAAGTTTTCTAGTCATTATAGCTTGATACTCGTCCATAAATTTGGTTCCGTATCTGTACAAAGTCAAAGAGAGATCTTTAACTGCCAGCTATTTACATAACTCTCTTAAGAAGAGCAGTGTCGAAATCAAAATTACCTTTCCATGGCATAATTTGACTCTTTATCATTTATCAATTCAGCAGCAGACAAAGTTGTGGCAAACTGTGCAATATTCCATAACCCTATATCAGGCTGATTGGCAAAACAATATCTTCTTCCAGGAAGGTCTGTAGTATTCGGGGTGAAACTTGGATCAAATGCATCCAAAAATCCAAATGGACCATAATCAATGGTGAGTCCCAAAATGCTCATGTTATCAGTGTTCAAGACACCATGAGTAAAACCAACCCCTTGCCAGCTGGCAACCAAGGATGCAGTACGCTCAGCAACCTCCACAGCCCAAGCTGTTAAAAATGACATCAAAAGCAATAAGGTGATGAAAACTAAAACAACTATTTCTTTATTTGTTTCAAAGGGTATATTAGGATAACCAACTGGCAGACAAAGCAGTTAAATTGTAAAAAAATTAGTTGTCAACGTAAAAAACCTTTAAACACGAAGTAAAACTTCGTGCCTCATTCCATAACAAAAAGGCCAGCTATACCTAAATTCAACTTGTGTCCTCATAATATGATCAAAGAATTCATGTAGTAGATTTATTAGTATATCTCATTAACATAACACTAATTACAAAATTACCTGCATACTTATTAGAAGTCAGATCCACAACTGAATGATCGTCATCGCCTGTGCTAAAAGATAAACTCTCACTCTTGTCCATATTCTCTATGTGAGGAAAGTGATGCCTAATAGCATAGTCTGCGAGATCACGAACGATTCCAAGGTCCTCTTTGCCTCTGGACACATGTATTTGGTATGAACCAAACCGCAGAAACGATTGAGCAACTCTGCAGACAATCGCACCAGGCTCCTCCTTTGGGTTCCCACTGCAAACAAAAATAGGTCAATTCAACAACCTATGTTCTGTAGATAGGGTTATTGGCGTTCATGATACCAAGTTGCATCTTGTTAGGATTACCAAAATACTAAAACTCTAATCCCAAAAGTGTTTATCCCCCCCCCCCCTAAAGAATCAAAAGCTCCAAATGGGATTTTAAATTTATAAAAGAAAAGAAAGAGATAGCTCACAGTCAAAAACCTGACAGTTATCACTGCTTTTCTGTTTTAAAAAAAAATTAATAAAATTAGGATTCCAGAATAAAAACAAATCATGCAGTGAGTTAATGACAGGAAAGTGTCAAGTAGCAGAAGTCATAACATACTCATAGAACATGTCTCGAGTAACAAATTTTCCGGTCGTCACAAGACAGAGAGCACGAGTTGTTGGAATTCCTAAACTATGCATTGCCTCACTGCAAAGGAACTCTCTAATGCTACTACGCAGCACAGCAAGGCCATCTGCAAATCGGCTGTATGGAGTCTTTCCAGCACCTTTAAGCTGCAGTTCCCATCTTTGAGACTTAGAATTAATTACCTCTCCAAGTGTTATTGCTCGACCATCTCCCAACTGGCCAGCCCACATGCCAAATTGATGTCCGCCATAGCATTGAGCATAGGGCAGCCTGTAAAATCAATATCAAAATCAAATGTGACTGTACAAAAATTCAAAAGGGGCTAACGTGAACTTCGTAACGCAATCTCCTCGACTGAATACTTACGCTCCCACCAAAGGAGATCCCCCAGAAAACAAAAGAGGAAAATCTGGTCTTTCAAATCTGAAAATCCAACAAAGGAATTGTTAATTCCATAAAGAAAAGACAGAGCACATATGAAATGGCAACCTTCATAGTTACGAGAAGGTTACTTTTTCATATGTTCCTTTTTAAGAATTCACTTCCTTCAAATGGCCGTCAGGCATATTCTCCATTCTCCAAGATACTTCATTAACACCCTCTTACATTTTATACTCTAAAGTTTGGTTTTTTTTTTTAATATGTTTCTAAAAACATATAAAAATAAATAA
Source organism: Parasponia andersonii (assembly GCA_002914805.1). Classification (NCBI taxonomy): domain Eukaryota; kingdom Viridiplantae; phylum Streptophyta; class Magnoliopsida; order Rosales; family Cannabaceae; genus Trema; species Trema andersonii. Next base: position 542,088 of record JXTB01000271.1, on the reverse strand, counting down.
ATAAATAAACAGGAAAAAAAAAATTTTGGGTGTTCAGGATAGCACGAAACGAGTTAACTCACTCTTTAGGATCCAAATCAAGCAACTCAGCTACTGATTCTGACCAAGCCACAAGCTGAGGCTTATCCACTTGTACGGACGGGGACACTTTTGTATAGCACGCATGCAAAACCTATAAAAATAACCGGAAATAAGCTAAAATTTCTCGAAACCAAAACAATAACACCAGTTGAACTTTTCATTTCTCCTCCTATTTTGAACTAATAATCCCTATACCCAGTTTGATTCTACTTTGTTTTCTTTTCCACCACTTTCTCAGCAGCCAAACAGAAAACAAGCCAAGAAAAAGAAAAGGCAAAAAAAAAAAAAAAAAAGGAAAAATAGCTAACCTCTCGTGGAAACCTATCTGTCCTGGGATCACCCGGGAGTTCTCTAACAAAGGAGTGGTCCCAATTCAGATCCTCAAGATTCAACCTAACCCTCTTGCCACCATTATTGCTAAGGTCACCATCTTGATGATCATCGCTCCGCAAGCTCTGGTTCTGCAAATCGCGAGCCACGGAGTCGACGGAGAAGGCAGCGTCCACATAAGGCGAGTCCATGGAAACCCCACCGCCGGAGCTAGCGTGGCAAGCGAGGAGGGCAAGCCTGGGAAATTTGAGGCGAAACGAGGGGCAAAAGTGGAATTTGGGAGGTCGATGAGAGAGAGGGAGTGAAAGTGAAAGAGGGGAAGAAAACGAAGCAACCTTGGATGAGAAATAGGAAAGCATTTCCAATTATTTTTGTTTTTTGATTTTTTTTTTTTTTTCGGGTTTTGGGTTGAATTGATCTCAAAATCAAATTAAAACCGCTTTGCTTTTGATGTGCTTAAAATACGTCTTGGATAATTATGGAAAATGGGAAAACGATTTTTCAGTACACACGATTTCGGCTCTGATAATACGTAACCACAATAGCTGCCGTACACATATACAGCTTCTATTTATTTTTTTGGGTCCTTGCTTCATTTCCTGGAAAAAGAGAGACCTACTAATAAAATATAGTATAATAGTTTGAATTTTATAAATAGAACTCTTTTTTTAAAAAAAAAAAAAATTGAATGCTAAAATAGACTTCTACAATTTTTTTTCAAAAAAAAAAAAAAAAAAAAACTAGGAAGTCCTATCAAATGGGATGCAAATTTTATAAGATTACATTTTCGATTGAAAGAGTAACCCTATAACATCTCTCATTAGGATGCAATTTTATAAGGTTACATTTTCGATTGAAAGAGTGACCCTATAACCTCTCTCATTGAATTGAGATAACATAGACAATTTTAGAAGGTATTATTTATTCTTGAAAGAGTGAATAAAACATCCCTAAGTACAATACAAGTATTTTGTACATTTTACTTTAGACAATGCTAGTTATCCTGTTAAATTGAAAATGCTATCAAAATGTCAAGTTTCTAATTTATGATTCTCACAAATTTGCAACCTATTTAGTAAGACTACGACTCTAAACATTGTTGAATGGTCCATCTCTAATACTCTTACTTTAAGTTCTATCGTCTTGTTCGTGATTCTTAGTCTTCTTCAGTTCTTTTTTTTTTTTTAAAAAAAAAAACTATATTTCTCTAGGAATATTTGGACACAAAATAAATAATATGCATGTATATACACTTAAGTTTATGAATGAATGGTCACAAATTTAGTTTAGTTAGTTAAAAAAAAAAATTGTTAGTAACATGTCTCACCTCTAATTTGAGTTTTAATCACCTCATTCTCTTATATACAAATAAATAATTGATAGCTAGTCCATAAATAAAGGAGAGAAAATATTATTTAAAAAAAAGAAACAATAAAAGAAATAGGGAGGATTAACGCCATTCCGAAACGGTGAGCCAGCCCGGAACTCAAATAGACTATGAACTGGAAAAAAAAAAAAAAAAAGAAAAAGCGCGATAAACATATTTCAAGTCCGCTTTCCCTCCCGAACCCCACACCCCCAATCCCTCTGCTCCATCATCTTTGTACAGATTTATACTCCAATCCCAGATTGTCCAAACCCTAATTTCCAATTTCGCCCCAATAAGTTCTCTAATTTCTAATTTCGCCCCATAATTTGAAGAAATAGTTCGGACCCGAATTCGCTTTCTGCTGATTCATTCAATCGATCGTCTTCTCTGCACATCCTGGGGTTTCAAATTCAACTCCTCGGAGCTTCTGGTTCCGGCATCGGCGTCAAAGTGCAGCAAATTTTGGTGATTTGGCCAGTGTTCGGCCCCAACTAGCTGGTACCCACTTCAAGTTTTCGAAGAAATTGGCCCAATTTTCGCGTGTTCTCGAGTTATTCGACGCGGGTCTTTTGGGACTTTGGTGAAGATTTGGCTTTGAGGGTTTGCAATGGAGTACGGGCTCTCTGATAGCAGTGGTGAGCCAATGACGATTCTTTTTCACACTTCGTTTATGTGTGTTTCGTTACTTGGGGCATTGTAGTTGAATTTAATAAGTTATGCGTAGCCATAAATTCTCTCTTATTTGCTGTGCAATTTCTGATTTTGATAGGGTTGCATCAAATTTTGACCTCGATTGGTCGTATTTATTGTTGTTTGATTGTAGATTAGTATTCTCAGCATGTGGTTCCTGTTAATTTGAAGCAAGGTTTTTGTTTTTTCACTTTAAAGTTTGTAACCCGAAGCTCTTCGGTAGTGACTATGGTAGATTGAAAGACTGTGCCTTTCTTTGATTTTTTCTCTTTGCTTTCTAGGACCCTAGTGTTGAGTTGGGGTCAAGTTTTGACGAGTTCTGTGTTTTCTCGTTACTATAACATTAGGACTTGTGGGGATTAAATTACGTTTGCCATGTTCATAATTTTATATCGACTTGGTGGAGTTGTTGGATACACTCCTTTTACTTAAATAATCTATGAAGAACAATCTGTTAACCAATTATCGGAAGTGTTAGTTGGTCAGAGCTCGTTTTACAGAGTAAAAAGTGTAGTTTCTTCTCGTTTCTTGTATTGATTTTTCCTTTGGGGTCAAATTTTTGGACATTCAGAGACAATAGAGATACAAATAAGTTTGAAGATTTGTCGAACAGCATGTTCTTTTGCTACTTACTATGAGTTTTTGGTGTTATGGTTAAGATTGGATTAGTTTGGCATGAATTGCTGGCTTGGAATATTGTAACGATCGTAATGGTTGTCATTTAGTATAGACACAGAGTTTTCTTCAGCATATAATACTTTTGTGAATGCTACTTTTATTTGGTCCTTAATTTGGAGTTCTTAAATGACTACATAAACTGCTAGGTTCAGAATATTAAAACAGGCATTAAGTCCATAGCTTCCCGCAAGGAAAGAATAACTCTTTTATTTTCCTCTTCTTCTTTTCCAAAAATTTTGCAAAAAATAATTTTTTTTCTTTTGAACTTATTCGAGAACCTTTTCGTAGTAGCACTCAGTCACTTTATGTTTGCATAGTCCTCTATGATTGATCAACTTGTTTTTACTATGATTGATCAACTTGTTTTTAGTTCAATGTGATGGCATTGTGTGGCTGCATGGAAAAGTATCATGTGCCAGTTGATATGCCAATGAACTTGAAAAAATGAACTTTTTCCTTTTTGGTGAAAATTTTTAAAATATATTAAACCCACACCTGGAATTACGAATAATTTTTTCTCATATTTTTTTTTTAAAAAAAAAAAATTGGCAGGTACAGATGATGATCTTCCCCCTTCTCATCAAAATAGATTTCAACGAGCTGGCCTTGCTTCTGGCAATGGAAGATCTGCACCAGTTGGTTCTGCTCCATTACCTAGAATCCATGGCGACATGGAAACCCAGATCCACCTTATTGAGCAAGAAGCGTACTGTTCAGTTCTCCGAGCCTTCAAAGCTCAATCAGATGCCATCACTTGGGTTACTGTTTGACCTTTCATTTCCTTTTGTTTTTGCATTTTCTGAGCAAAAAGTAAAAATGGTATTACCCTTTCGTATTTTTCTGATTTCAGGATAAGGAAAGCTTAATTACAGAACTAAGAAAGGAGTTGAGAGTATCTGATGAGGAACACAGAGAGCTTCTATCCAGGGTTAACGCTGATGACATCATCCGGAGGATAAGGTCTGTTTAAATCATGACATGTTGTGCTGAGGAGGTTCATAACATTTACAATTACTTTTGGTCGGTTCCGCATTTTCACAGAAATTGTAAATTGTATTAATGCTTTTAGGGAATGGAGAAAGGTTACTGGGCTTCAACCGGGCATGCTTAGTGCTCCTCAACCTGTTCATGACCCCTTACCTAGTCCTACTGTTTCAGCATCACGAAAAAAACAGAAACCATCTCAATCTGTAGCTTCATTATCTCTTGGTGCTCCATCTCCTGCGCTGCCTCCATCTTTGCAACCGTCCTCTTCAGCTTTGAGACAAGGGCCTCCTCCAGGAGCTCGCAGCAAGAAACCTAAATCTGTAAGTTCAAATAGTTTTAGATTATATTAACGAAATTGTGAAAGAACAAAAACTATTTTGGATTTATTTTCCCATATTTCTTAATGGAGTTTGTTGCCTGCTGCATCCAAGTCCGTGCAGTTCCCTTCTACAGGTCTTCCTGGAAGGGCTCAAGCCACTAATCGAGGCACCTTGGGTGCCTTTGCAACAACTGAAGCTGCTGAGGGAGCAGCTTTTGATCCATTAATAGGAAGAAAAGTTTGGACAAGGTGGCCTGAAGACAACCACTTCTACGAGGCTGTTATAACTGACTACAACGCTATTGAGGTAATTTCTATAGTTTTTGCTTGTAAGACCTAGCCTCAGTGCTAACTCTTTGGGTTTAGGAATTATATATCTGTGAATATCGGGCCTACCTTTATTTAAGCTTGCTATTTCCCATTTTATTGGCAGGGCCGACATGCTTTAGTTTATGATATTAATACAGCAAATGAGACATGGGAATGGGTTAATCTCAAAGAGGTAAAACGATCATTTTTGGATGTTTTGAATAGATTTCTCCCTGATGTGTAATGGCTTTGAGGTTTCATCTGAGAATCTCTAGGAGTTGACTGCAAGAGATTCTTTACTTTTGTGATTGTTTTGTTAGGGATTTTAGTTTGGATGCAGTAGGTTGATTGACTGGTACTCTGGTAGTAAATAATACTAAACTTTGGACATCTATTGGGTTGGACCATCACCCAGGTGTCACCATATCTTTATTAGCCTACAATTAATTTAAGAATGGAACTTGTACGGTTGTGAATTTGAAGTCTTTTCATATCAACAATCAACCTTTTTTGAATATTGATCTGTATTTTAAAAGTTTTATTGAGCATTTAATATGTATTGCTCAAATTGGCTTAGAAGTTTCGATGTTTGGACAAACATGTCTGTTGTTTCTCTCTTTTTTTTATTTTTTTTTTAATTCTATTTGACAACTGGATTTTACATCGCTGTTACAGAGAAATTTTTTGGGGTTTTCTATCTGCTACAAGGCTTCGTTATAAAATTGCTGCAATCGAGAGTCGCTTGCCTAAATTGATTTGTTTATGATGGAAGTCTTTGGATTGTAGATTTTCAGATGTCGCATGATTTTAAATGATTAAGCAGTTGCCCAATTACTTGCATGCTTTGTGTGTGCTTATTGTCTCTTTAGCCATTATGCCATTCTAGGCTGGACCTTTGGTAAATATTTAAGGATCCATTTATTTCTCGCATGTTCTGACTTCTGAGGGTATCCGCCACTCCACAGAAGTTGCTAACGCCTGGATATGTGGTCTGTGAGCGTCTGTTTTAAGTTTGCCTTTTAAATTGTATACGTGAGATATAATTTCATATCTAAAATGTCCATTCTGAATTGCAAGGAACTTTCTTTCTAGTGATTTTGTCTTCTTCCAATGATAGATGTCCCCTGAAGATATTCGATGGGAAGGTGAGGATCCCGGGATTTCTCGTAAAGGTGGTCGCCCTGGACCTGGCCGAGGAGTGAGTAAGAAGATGGCACGTGGCGGTGCAGTTCCTGGTGCAGGAAGGGGTAGAGGAAGCGCAAAGGGTCAACCGAAGAAAGATTTCCCTTTACAACAACAGAATGGCATTGGGAAGAAGGGCATGGGGGATATAGAAATACTTCACACAGACACATTGATTAAGGAGGTAAAAGGAAACTAATTCATTTCTTTATTGTTTTTAACTCGTGTTTCCCAATTAGCTGGCGCGTGTAATGATCTATTTTTCCTGTATGCGTGAAATTTGACAGGTTGAAAAAGTTTTTGGTGCTAGTCAACTTGACCCCATTGAAATTGAGAAGGCAAAGAAAGTCTTGAAAGTAAGAACCAATCAACTTCGACCCTTTGCTTTCCCTTTGCAGTCTATGTGATTTTCCTCCTTTTAATTGCAGGACCATGAACAAGCGCTAGTTGATGCAATTGCGAAGCTTGAAGATGCATCTGACGGTGAAAGTGGTAATAACTAATTACTATATGAGCATCTAGATAAAGTCAATAAAGCTATTCTACCCTTTGTTGTATATTATTATCTTACCCTTGGATATGACCTCTACTGGTTCTGTACAAAATTTTAATCAATTTCTCCCGTTCTTATTCTTCTCTGGCTCCCAAATGCTTCTTTCTGTTACCAGTCATGGCTGACCTTTTTCCATGTCAGTACTAGGTCGTTGAAATGGGACTCATTGAACACTTATTTATGGTTTATAAACGTAAGCGAGTTGGGGAACATAAATCTTACCATCAGTCATGTTACCATTTTATTCCGAGTGACATAAAAGTGTAGCGCGTCTTGAAAGTTTGTGTTAGATGACAAATACATACCCTTTTCTTTTTTTCTTTGTTTTTGCCTTAGAAGCAGATGAGGGAGATCGTCGGTTCTCTCAAGGACAATCAATGGACCATGAACGAGGATGGAGGAAACGTCAGTTTGATGAGATGGGTGAAGGCCGGGCAGTTGAAGGATCAAACGGTGATAAAATGGCCAGGGAAGGAAGGCTTGCATCAGACAATCAGCATTACGAGGGTGATGACGTGTAACATTTAGATCATTTGGGTAGCACCCAGCTATGATCTGTATTTGTATGTGTCACTAGCTAATGTATTGACTCAGACATCATTTGTTAGGAGTGAGTAGGCTTCATTTCATTGTAACTTGTAAGTTTTAACTTAAGGCAGAGGAAATGCTTTGTGTAAAAATTTTTTGTAACAGCTTAGATCATGTAAAGATTGTTCTAATTACGGCGGCCTCTGCTTTAATGATATGAATAGCTGCCTAAATTTTACTGTGATGGCCTAGAGGAAAAAGTATACCAAACTGTCCAACTTCCTGCAGATTACACACCATAAATAGTTAGCATGTACAAACAAAGCACAACGAGCTAAGAGACAATTCTGAAGGTAGTCTGTCCAAGCACAAACTGAATAAAAGGGCTGATAGATAATACTACAATGATTGAATAAACTCAAGGATGCGATTCACCATCTGGGAATCATGAGCTGGACCTTCCATTTGGAAGTGGCTAACTCCTTCTATTAGGTGTGATTCAACTCGTCCTTTTGCTGAACTCAACTTGTTGTCCAACTGCCTCACACTTGTGAACCCATCCCTAGTCCCCATTACGAAGAGTTTTGGCTTGGGGGATTCTAATATAGCTTTGTGGTGTCTTCCAAAAAGGATTGAAGCAATCATACCAAAAGGGTACCCTAGACTTACATAACCCACAATATGTTCAATTTGATCAACCGCAGAGCCTGCAATTGGTGCACCTGCACAGAGAATTGGGAAAGAAATGCTGTTAATCTTTTGCAAATACTTACGGACTGCATCATTTAAGTTTCGATAAAAGATTAACCTAGCAATGCTCTCTTTTCTCTTAAGGGGTACCAAGTTTTATGTAGAATACTATTGCATGTCAAAAACGAAAAAGAAAAAAGCAGCAAAAGAATGGTTCTCCAATGCAATGATTCACAAAGAAGCAAGCTACATAATGATGGACCATGAACTACCCTCTCATTCTGAGACAAAAACATGCTACAAGTATGGACGTACCAGATCGCAGAACAGAGCAAATTTAAGGTAGGGTAGTATAACCTTTACCATAGATTCAAGCCTAGTTTCCACATTAGTGTAGATATCAATTTGATCAACCGGTTCACCCCCAGAGAACCATAAAGACAAGTTAAATATATTCATATCTGGATCACGAGTTTCCAGTATAGAAATCTTTTCAAAAGCGACTTTAATTTTGATTCCAAATTAAGAATCCATATATCATACTTTAGGTTTGCAACAACCATCGATGAAGAACTAAAACTCGAACCAACCCCATAGTTGGTATGTGGGCTTGAGAAAATATAGCCATAGTTCTTAGATCACACTCGTTTATACTATGAACATCTCATCAATCTAAGTAATTTCATTAAAAAAAAAAAAATCCTAACTCTTTGGATGAACAAAGGTTACTCATCAACATATGACAGTCGAATACTTATACAACTAAAATCCTACCTTGATCTAATAATATGATGTATTAGAACATAAAAACTTCATAAACTCGAAGAAAAGTCCGATCAAATCAATAAACCAAGACCAATTTCACAGATCCCTAAACCCATGAACCAAAAAAAAAGACATGCGCCCATAAAAGAATTGAAGCATATAGTGTTAAAAAAATTGTACCAGCAGAAGAACCCACTAACAAAATCCTGTCCCCGGAGAGATTCTCACGAACCCAGTTGCAGACAGCTACAACATCCTTGATTTCCGCAAATCCGGTGAGAGAGGGTCGTCCTGTTGACCTTCCGGCGCCTCTCATGTCAAAGGTGACAGCCCTGTAACCTTTATCGGCTAACCCAGAAGCAATTCCCCTCAAGAGGGCCTGGCAGCCACCCAAGATTGAGAACGGATGGACCAAAACGACTACAAGGTCGTCCTTGATCTCTTCTTCTTTGGGTTTGAAGAGTTTTGTGTGGAGTTTCACTCCATCACTGGTTTCGACTGTACAAGACTCGACCGTACAGTATGACATGAGAGAATGAGAGAGAGAGAAGGGAAGGTGTTAGTGTGGTCAGTCAGTGTTGGTTGGACAACACAAACTCACAAAGAGAAGTCGTAAAGACCTGGGTCGTGAAACTTGCTTTTGGTGGTTGGTTGCGTTGTTGGGCTAGTTTTGTTTGGCGAAGGAAGGAATGTGGAGAACTGCTTCGGAAAAGCGTATGCCCCCTTGGGTTGGGATAATAAACAAAAGTACATGATCCTCTGCTTTGGAGCATACCACGCTTTGGGTGGTCCCCTTTATCCTTTATTTTGAGGGAGTAATTCTCAAGGTTCCCTACCGTATAAATGCATTTACATTTTTAAGAATGCACAACTTTTTTGAATTTACATTGAAGGGTTTACTTTATGTTTTGCTCATGTAGAATGTCACAATATACCCATATTAAAAGTTTCAACTTTATTCTGACAATTATAATCTTTTGTCAAACAAATATACAGAAATTGGCGATTGTCATAATTTTAGAGAGTATTTGTTGGAAACTCATTATATTATATAAGTACTCGCGACTAATATAAACAAAAATGGTAAGTACAATCTTTCGTCTGTTATCCTAACAGCGTTATCATTTTAGTTGGTGATTCATGAGACAACTTTGAAACTTTTAATAATCAGGGACTAAACATAAAAGTAACTCAACGCACTTGCAAAGAAATAAAATAAGCACCTAAAACGGTAATATTGTTTAAAAACCAAAAAAAATTAAGCATAATGTGAAAGACAAAAGTGTAGTTCACCTTCGTAATTCATTTCTAATTTGTTTTTTTTTTTTTTTCCTGTGATTTTGTGGTTAAGTTAAGACAGAATAGGTCCTATTCATTGAATTCAATTAAGAATTGGAAATTTCGTACCTTAGTATAATTTCTACCGAAAAATATAATAAATTGTCAAGTGGTTTTCCTTGTTTTCTAATCAAAAAACACGTCTTGCATACTTATACACTCTCTACATATATGTATATACACCACTGTATATTTATTGATCCAAAAAAAAAAAAAAATGAAGGGAAGGTCTTGAGTGGAAAGGGCAGTGTGGTCGAGAAATTGCATCAAAGGGTTGAAGAAAGTTGGGGGAAGTAAGTAGTCAAAAAAGAAAAAAGAAAAAAGAAAAAGATCAAGTGAGTGATCTTAAGGGTCAGTTTTATGTAGTAGAATCTCCCAGTAGAATCACTTAAAAGTATCGCTGCACTGTACATCTATGGAATGAATAGCACACACAAAGGGGAATCTACCAAGAGAGAGCCCTTTACTTTTTCACTTTGCCGGACACTAAGGCGAATGCTTTTTTTTTTTTTTTTCTTTTTCTTTTTGTCCCTTTGGCACACTGTGAATTACACTATGAATTATTAGCTCCAGAGGCCAAGGTTGAAAAACTAGCAAGATAATCTTTTAATTAAGTTATAACAACCAGCGTTTGATTTAAGAAAATGTGAAGAAAAATTAACCGACCAGCCACACAATCAATAGCACCAATCTTCTTTAAGCAGCAGGATTCACATAATAAAAGGAACACATAGTCAAACACCAACGAAAAATAATAAATAAGACACGGAATTTTAGCGTAGTTCTACCAAAAATTGACCTACGTCCACGTGGTACATAATAGCAGTTTTTTTTCTATTCAGCAATCAACGATTACAAAGGCAATTACAAGAACAGTACCCAGAAAGAATCTCCAAATCAACAAACTCAAGTTTTTACTCTCTCTTTGCTCAAGTCTCTCTATTGTTCTTTACTCACAATCTCACCATGTCACTTTTCTCACTAGGAACTGTGCAATATACGTACCAAACCATTCCTATCTGGTTTCCCTAATGTAATTAAGACCATTGACTACTCGATCAATTACATAAAGGAAATCTCACAGCTTTTCAAATCTAAAAAACTCTAATTATGGACATAAGCATGTCTTCACACAGTTACCCGGTTGTCATGATACCAATATGGAATGTCTTGACAAAACAGATCTTCTAGAATATTACTTTATCGTCTTGACAGATTGTATGAAAATCTTGACAATAAATGTTTAGAAGTCAATCTTTCACAAATCTCCACTTGGCTTCGAAATTCATTGTCCAATTGCCGCTTCTCCACCTAAGCTCACCTGCTTAAGATATTGATCAAGCTCAAGCAATGCTTGAACTTGATTGCTGCTAATGACTTTGTCAATATATCAGCTGGGTTGTCATCAGTATGAATCTTCTCAACCACAACTTCACCTCTTGATACCACATCTCTCAAGAAATGTAACTTGATATCTATATGCTTTGTTCTTTCATGGAACATAGCATTTTCAGTTAAGTAAATCGCACTCTGATTATTATAATAAATTGTCAAAATCTTCTACACTAACCCTAGCTCACCAATCATCCCCTCTATCCATAAAACTTCTTTCACACCCTTTGTTAAAGCTACATATTCAACTTCTGTTGAAGATAGAGCTACTATTGATTAAAGACTAGCTTTCCAGCTTATTATTCCACCAAATAAGGTGAAAATATATCCTGTCAAGGATCTCTTTGTATCCATACTTCCAGCATAATCAGAATCAACATACCCCACTGTAGCACCTAACTTTCCAATAGCTCCAACTCCAAAGAGTATTCCAATATCTATAGATCCCTTCAAATATCTCAAGACCCATTTCATGGCATTAGAACTCTTCCTGGATTTGAGAAGAATCTACTTATTGTACTTATTGCATATGCCAAATCTGGCCTACTACGTACCATAGTGTACATAATGCTTCCAACAACATTAGCATATGGTATTTTCTCCATGTACTTAATTTCCTCTTCAGGTTTTAGTGAGTTCTCTTCTGTCATTCTAAAGTGTTGCGCCAAAGGAGTGCTAACAGGTTTTTCTTGACTCATTCCATACCTTCCAAAACCTTGTTAACATATTCTATTTGGGAAAGCTTCAACATGTTCCTTTTCCTGTTTCGTGATATCTCCATGCCTAGCGTTCTTTGAGCAGGTCCCAAATCCTTCATCTCAAACCTTTCTCTTAGTTGTTCCTTCAAATCTTCAATTGCTATCTTATCACAACTAGCCAATAACATGTCATCAACATACAAGAGAAGAAACACATCACTAGCACCAGGTTTCCATTTGAAGTACATACAGCTATCAAATTGGCTCCTTTCAAAATAACTCAATCATCAAAACACTTATACCATTGCCTAAGAGACAGTTTCAAACTGTATAATGATTTCTTTAATAGACAAACTTAATCCTTCTTGCTTCTATTCTCAAAACCATCGGGTTGCCTCATGTAAATAGTCTCCTCAAGCTCACCATGAAGAAATGTCGTTTTGACATCCACCTATTCTAATTCCATGTCAAAATGTGCCACTATAGCCAACAAAATTTTGATTGAAGTATGCTTCACGACCAGAGAGAATATCTCTGTATAATCCATCCCTTGCTTCTATGTAAAGCTTCTAGCAACCAACTTGGCTTTGTATCTTGTATTCTTCACTCCTAATATAGCCTCTTTCTTTTTATAGATCCACTTATAGTCAGCAAGCTTCTTGTCTTTTGGTTTCTCCACCAAAATCCAAGTCTTATTCTTGTTTAAGGATTCAACTTCCTCTTCCATGGCTTTCTACCATTTGTCTTTGTCATCACAAGTTATAGCTTGTTGATAACTCTATGGTCCTTGACTCAGAAATTCACTAGCAGCTGTAAGTGCAAAAGCTATTAACTCTACATAACCGTACTTCTGAAGAGGTCTTATAACCCTTCTCTTTCTATCTCTCGCCAACTGATAATCATCACACCTTTGTTCTTGGTGTTGTTGAGATGAAAGCTCTTCTTGAACTTGGATTGAGGTTTCTGAATCGGTTTCATGTTGAGTTTCTGAAGGTGTAGACTCTACCTCAATTTCAAAACTCACATCCTTTTCAATCCATTTTCCTAAAGTACACCATTAGACTTTAAACCAGGAAATTCTTCCTCATTGAACACCACATCACAGCTGATTATAGTTCTTTTATGACCAGCCTCAAGACACCATAGCTTGTACCCTTTAACACCTTCTGGATAGCCAAGAAATATGCACCTTAATACCCTAGGTTACAATTTATCCTGCCTAATATGAGCATAGGCAGTACACCCAAATATCTTTAGACTAGAGTAATCTGTTGGTTTTCCGGTCCATACTTCTTGTGGAGTTTTTAATCCAATTGTTGTTGAAGGGCACATGTTAATCAAATGCTTCATTGTCATAACAGCGTCAGCCCAGAAAGTTCTTGGTAAACCTGTTGTTGAAAGCATACACCTCACTCTCTCTAAGATAGTCCTATTCATCCTTTCAGCCAAGCCATTCTATTGAGGAGTATCTCTAACAGTTTTGTGTTTTCTTATACCTTTTTTCCTGTAGTAGTTGTCGAACCACTCACTACAAAATTCTAAGCTGTCGTCTGTTCTAAAATTCTTCAATTTTGCTTTCTGTCTGATTTTCAACCATGATTCTCCATTCCTTAAATCTACTAAAAGTCTCATCTTTACTCTTCAATATGTGTACCCATGACTTTCTGGAATAATCATCATCTAGAGACAAAAAATACTTGCCTCTACCTTAAGGCTGAACTCGTGAAGCACCCCAAAGATCCGCATCAAACGTAGTCTAGGATTCCTTGTGTTGTATGTTTCAACCTGCTAAACTTCACTCTGTGACTTTTACTATACACAGTGTTGACTAAACTCTAAATTCCCGAGTTTTTCTTTCCTAAGCAGCCCCCTCTTATATAACTCATCTAGACCCCTTTCACTCACATGCCCCAATCTTTTATGCCATAAGTTCCCATCTATCAAGACATTTCTACTATCTGTCATAACATTCCTGCCATCAGTTAAGATCGTCTTGCTTGTCACAACATTCTGACTCCCTGTTACGACATTCTGATTGTCTGTCACAACACAATGCACTTCCAGCTATAGTTTCACCAATTAAAGAGTACAAGCCATTTGAAAGATTCTCTTTCATTTCAGTTAATGTACCTTTAACAACCTTTATCACCCCATTTTCAATTTTAACAGAACAATCTATTGAGTCAAGCATTCCAAGTGAAATCAAATTTTTTCTAAGCTCTAGAACGTACCTTACATTTTGCACCACTCTAATACAACAATCAAATATACTCAACTTAATGGATCCAATTCCCTTTAATTTTACAAGCCTTATTATTTCCAAGTACGACAGTTCCTTCATCAATCTCCTTGAAAGTTTGAAACCATCCACGGTTTGGACTCATATGAAACGAGCATCCCGAGTCTAAAATCCATTCCTTGTGTGCATCTTGCGCCAAATGAACTAGTACCTCTACCGAATCATAACCATCCAATACCAATGATGCTTCTCCAGTATCTTGCTTATCATTTCACTTCTTTCTTCTATTTGGGTACTCTCTTTTCATTTGACCCTCCTTGTGACAGTGGTAACACTTGAATTTTCCTCTTAATTTGGACCTTGACTTTCCTTTATTCTTGTTGTCCCTTCTTTCAATTCGACCTCGAACGTTAAGAGCCTCGTTGTTGCAACTTGCCTTCTTCTCTGCCTTTAATTCCATTTCTTTGGACCTAATAGCCGGTTCCAAATCATCAAGAGACAAAGTATCCCTACCATACTTTATGGTATCTCGAAGTTGACCGTAGGCTGATGATAATGAATTCAATAAAATAACCACCTAATCTTCGTCGTTGATCTTCTTTCCAATATTCTCCAAGTCAATAACTAGCTTATTGAATTCATCAAGAGTCTTATCTTCTTGCATCCTGAATCTGAATAATTTCACCTTCTAACAAATTCGGTTCATAAGAGATTTCGTCATGTAAAGATTCTCTAGTTTCAGCCACAAACCCGCTGCAGACGTCTCTTTATTGTACTTCCTCAAAACATTATCACTTAGATACAAGATCATAGTGCTATACGCCATTTCGAGTATCTGTGTCTTTTCTTTTTCTGACATGGTGCTTGGAAGATTCTTCTCTCCTTGAAGTGCTTGAGCAACCTTTTGTTGAATCAAAATTGCTCTCATCTGTTGCCGCCAAATCCCGAAGTCTCCCTTGACATTGAATTGTTGCATCTCAAACTTAGTTGTTGCCATCTTCAACAAAATCAAGTTTGAAATTCTACGTGTTGGTTCCACACTTACCGTACCCATTGTGAAGAAAAATTAAACAACTAGCCACACAATCAATAGTACCAATCTTCTTTAAGCAGCTAAGAGGAACACACAATCAAACACCAACAAAAAAACAATAAACAAGACACAAAGTTTTGGCATGGTTCAGCCAAAAATTGACCTACCCCCACATGGTGCACAACAGTAGTTTCTTTCTATTCAACAGTCAATGATTACAAGGCAAGTACAAGGACAACACCCCAGAAAGAATCCCCAAATCAGCAAACCCAAGTTTTTACTCTCTCTTTGCTCAATTCTCTCAATTGTTCTTTACTCACAATCTCACCAGGTCACTTTTCTCACCAAGAACTGTGCAATATACGTACCAACCCATTCCCATCTGGTTTCCCTGATGTAATTAAGATCATTGACTACTTAATCAATTACATAAAAGGAAATCTCGCAGTTTTTCAAATCTAAAATACTTTAATTATGGAAATAAGCATATTTTCACACGGTTACTAATGGTTATGATATTAATATATAATGTCTTGATAAAACTTATTTTTTAGAATATTGTCTTATCATCTTGACAGATTATGCGAATGTCTTGACAATAAATGTTCAAAAAAAGTCAATCTTTCACATAAAATAATCATTTTGCAATAGAGGACATTGCTAGGGTGAATAATTACAATCAAGAGAATGAGATCTTACGATGTAATATTCGACTAAGCAATATAAAAATATGTGACACAATGATCTTACGTGTGTCACGAGGCCCTTTGTTCTTAACAAACACAATTACTGTCCCAATACTCTCTCTGGTCTTTTTCCATCTTGCACGGACCTATTTGTCATCTTTTGCCCCCTTAAACTAAAAAGATTAATGAGTTAAATTTTGTTGAGTTTTTTTTAAAAAAAAAATTGCTAGTAATAAAAGAAAAGAAAGGGGGAAAAAAAAACAAAAAACAAACAGAAGACCTTTTGGTGACTATTCTAGCAAATAAGTTATATGGTTGACTTCAGAAGTGGATATAGAGAGAGCAATGAATTGGGTCTTGGTGGTAGTTACTGGAAAACTATCAACATCTTGTATTGAATGTCACAATGGCTTAAACCAACTAGGAGTAGATCACAGGACAGTAAACAGTCTCCCAAATTTGCACTCAACACTTGGAAAGCCCAAGTCATTGGAAAAGTCTACGAGCATAATTTTCAAGCTCATTACCATATCCTTGTTCTGCTCAAACATATGATTTGCTTCAGCTTTCTTATGTTTCTTCTTCAACTTATCTTTTCCTGTTGAACAATGGAGTCACCGATTTAGATATCTGACTTTATGGAATGCCAGACAAAAACCATGCCAATTGCCAGCCGGCCTTGACACCTTGTGGTCTTCTATTCACCTTGTTTTTTACTTGTATTTTCTCTCTCAAAATTGATTCCAATCATCCTTTAGTTCAGTCTTCTGTTATTGATAGCAGCCAGTGGGAAGGTATTGCTTGTGACCATGATGGCAGACTAACCCACATATGGCTACCCTTTAGGGGGCTAAGAGGAAATATTTCTTTTCCTCTTGGAAAACTTTTCGTCTTTCTCGCCTCATTCCTTCTTACAATTCACTGGTGGGTAACAAGAATCTAAAGATAACCATATGCCGGTGACACTGCGGTTGGTAACAAATAACACTGCGGAAATTAAGAATTTGATGGGTCGCAATAGCCTCAAAGTAGGCATCCTCGCAAGAAACTTTATGAATGAGGCATTGCCAGCTGATGATTCTAGTGGTCGGAATTGTTTGGCTGCTTGCAACTCACTGGTCCAGTACCCAAATGGATGTACACGTCCAGGAAGATTGAAATGCTAGAACTACCTTGTACTAGTATCTCAGGCTCAATCCCAAGTTGGCTTTGGCTCTCTACCAAGGCTTTTCTGTATAAACTTGTCTTATAACCGACTTTCGGGTAGGTTTCCAAAGTAACTCTGTAGACTTCCAGCATTGGTAGCACAAGAGGTTACAACTCTAGACTAATGTTACCTAAAACTACCAATATTTACCCAACCAATGAGTGGAAACCGTGACTCTCAACATTACAATCGCCTCACCTACCTTCCACTTCCACTGGCAATATTCTAAGTATCTCAGATGAGAGAATGGTCATTTCTGGGCTCTCGATGTGCTTGATCTAAGCATAATAACAACTTCTTTGTCAGGATACAGTGCCAAATATCTAACCTCATAAACTTAGAAAGATTGAACTTATTATAATCAAATAATCTGTCTGGTGTAATCCCATTATCTCTCAAGAGTCAATTTTTTGTCCTGCTTCAGTGTTGCAAACAACAATCTTCGAAAACCAATACCACTGAGTGTTCAACTCCAGAGCTTTAGTGCCTCTGCTCATGAGGGGAACCCTGAAATATGTGGTGCCCCACTTCCATATTTGTGTTATCCAACTACAAACGTCAGCAACTAAGGCAGTGGGATTCAAAATGAGGAGAACTGGCTGGGGGTTCCATGGTTTAATCTTGGCGTGGCACTTGGATTCATTGCTGAATTTTAGGGGGTTTGTAGCCATTTGATGTACCCCAGTTGGTGGAGATATGCCCATTTCTAGAAGCTGGACAATATATGCAGGAAGCTGTAAATATAACTAATTGCAGTAGACATATACTTCTTGTTTTGTACTGATATATGTACGTATCTTGTTAATTCTATGTTATGATGTAATGTAAACCATGGTTGATTCTCCTGATTTTCTCATCTTTAAGAGAGAAGAAGAGAGTAGAAGAAAAAAATAAAAACAGTGGTCAACACATTTGAACCATAATATAGACAATGTCTAGTTGTGTAATGGAAGAATAATTAGCGAAGAAACCATCAATATTCAGTTAGTAACTAGAAAGAATAAATTCTCTATCCAATAGGATATGACCATGCAAGAGTCCTTCTGGTCTAGGCTTACCAAAAAAAGACAGACAACAATCGCATGATGAACGGTAATAACCAAACCAGGATGAACAATAAATTCTCATATTTGGATTATTCTAAGAACTAGGTTTTGGCGTTTGCAATTCGTCCAAAATAGAGACTGAGATTCTGTCAAAATAATATTAACGGAAGCAAGATCAGCAATGTCCATTTTTATTATAAATTAAAAAAAAAAAAAAAAATCCACCACCGCCGTAATCCAATATTAGTTATGATTATGAACTTTAAATAGTTGGATACTAAATAACTCGAATTTTCTACGAATTTTACAGAGAACTTATTTTTATTTTATTAACAAAAATGAGTTCTCTAGGTTGTTCTTACTTCACATCTCCCTTTTGTTCGGGTGGCAAGTCCATACTATAATGTGTGTTTGTATATACGATAATGGGAGATAATATACCACAGAAATTATAAAATTTCAGAAGCAGCTCCTCACTGATGTTAATCCTACGGGTATGTGCATATATGCAAATGGCTGTCACAAACATTCTACAAGTTCTCGAGACATTCCCTCTCCCCACCTCCCACTTCTCTGTCCTTCAAAATCCTGCACTTTCTTTGGGAAAGTAAAAGTAAAAGTAGAAAAGCGTACTAAATCTGAACCTAGTCCTATAGCAACAAAATGCCAAAAACAAACACACTAAATAATATACATTATACAACAATCACAACTAATCATCTATTCATCTCCTAGAACGCTTCTTAAGCCTCCCTCCAATCCCAACCTCCGGCTCACTATTGTCTCTCCCCCTTTTCCCACTGGCAACTGCCACCTTCTCCGGTCTCTTTGGCGGCCTCCCGACCCCTCTCTTAGCCTTCCTACTATCCTCTCTCGTCCCCCTACCCCGTGTAGAATTCCGGGTTATCCTTTCTTTCCTCTCATCCGATCTGACCTTGGCACCCCTCTTCTTCTTCTCTTCCTTTCCGACCTTACTATCTTCACTATCATCTTCTGATACATGGGTGTCAATCCCGTCCTCCACTTCTTTTGGTGAGTTCTGCTTCATTCTCTGCAGGAAGTTAGCCACGCCTTGCTTCTTCTTTGCATTCTCTATCTTGTCTGCCTTAACTTCCACAGCGTCATGAGAACTAAGCTCATTCCCACCGAACTCGTGCTCACTCTCCCCCCCCTTGCCGCCGGTTTTCAAGCCTCTCCGCCCTACTCTTTCTTGGCTCCTCTTTTTCCTAATACCCTTATCCTCAATTGCAACAAAAGAACCGTTTATCTTCTTCTCACTAGCCTTTTGCTTTTCTTCCACAACTCTACTCTCCTTTTTTGTATCTCCCTTTTTGTTGACACCTTCCGAAACTGCTTTGCTTGAACTGCGATTACCACATTTTACCACGATAGAAGATTTACTGGGTTTGGAAGCTAAATCGATTTCCTTCTTGGGTTCGGGCTTTGCAGTAAAGGGTCGAGTTTTCCCAAGCTTAGCGTGCATTTCTTCTAACACTAGTGCCCGTAGCTCTACAGCTGCGGCGTGCTCCGGAGAGCTTTTGCGGAAAAAAACGATGGCGTTGTTGAATAGGAGGAGAAGGTCACGGAAGAACTTGTGGAAAGAATTCGAGTAGACCCCTTTCTCAAGCCTGGCTTGAATTGTTTGGAGGTCCAGGTGTTGCCGGATCAGGTTTTTGTACCTTTGGGATTCCTGCAAAATAGTACGTTGACTTTTTCGATAAGAAATCATCAAATTCTCTTACAAAAAAGGAATAATTTAAAAACAAACACTGAATGATTCAGTTCCTACATGTTACTTTTTTCTTACGTGCATTATTTATAAGTGGCAAAACATAGTCAGAGGAGAATAATCTGTCACCCCATTTTACCAGGAGAAAAAGACAAAACAATTTAAAGTAAATCAAGTATACTAGTAATTCCTTCAAATTAAAATAAATAAATAAATAATAGTGCGACCGACCAGAGAATACAGAGTAACAGATATATAAACCAATGCATAACCATGTCATTCCAAATTTGAAGAAAATTCAAAAGAACATTTAACAAGTAAATGAATAGAAGTAGGAAAAACTTAACCCTCTTCTTAAATCCAATAATAATAATCATATGATCGTTTATTATTCCTTCATCAAGTGAAGTCAAATCGTAGGAGAGAGAATCACAGCAACAAAAGGAAAAAAAAAATTACACATAGTTCTATCGAATGGAGGTAAAGGATATAACGTAGGCGGCTTTAGCGGTCACCTACGCAAAATCGTGTACAACACTCTGTTGAATTACTTTCTTTAATAAAGAGAAGTTACAGCCCAACTCTTCGGCTTTAAAAATCTCTCACTAATTTCTCAGAAATGAGGAGTGAGTGTATCCAAGAACATAAAGGGCTTGCTAGTAATTGCGTAGAATATAGGATTACATCATATAAGCACGTGGTCCACCTCCAGGCAAATATTACATAATAATCTCAAGGCTGAAAGCATTGAACACTCGGGGGCACGGCAAAGGTGGTAATCCTTCAAAGTGATTCGCACTTCGCCGCCTAAGACTCATTTGGGCCACAATTATCCTTTGGGCCGGATTGTTGGTTTTAAGTGGTAAGCCCACACGTGCAAAATTCCAAGAGGGTAATATTATTTAAATTAGAGCTCTTTTTTTTTTTTTTAAATTTTCTTCAAAAATATTAAATTTTCACACCGCCAGCGCAAGATGACACGGAGACATTCTGAGAAGAGCCAGGTGGACAATTGGAGTGGAGACCAACGACAATGTATTTTAAAAATCGTTTTCCTTGCTGAGCCCCATTCGCATTCGCTACAAACATATCATTCAACTTCTCCACCAATCGCGTTCGCGTTCCTTCATTCCAAAGTAGCAAAACGACATGCCCCTTCCAGTATTAAAAAACGACAACGTTGCCATCATCGTTTGATCAAGTATCGCTTTAGTTTTGGGCCCGTAACAAATCAAACCCAAACCACGCCCCCCCCCCCAAAAAAAAGGAAATAAATAAATAAATATTGAAATTAAAAGAGAGAGAATCTCCGTCAAAATTCGAATTCCGCTTTGTTCTTTCCTTTTTTTTTTCTTTCCTCGATTTATTTCATCCTATCTATCTTTTGAGTTAGATTTTCTTTTTTCTGGTCAGTAGATTTTCTTGTTCTATTATTTTAAAAAAAAAACTTGTGAAAAATATACGTTTTAATTTGTTTTACCCAAAGAGAGATTTTTCGTCAAAGCGAAAGGAATCTACCTCTTTCTGCCAAAAAATTACAAAATTTAAAAAATAATAGCAACAATAAATTAAAACAAAAAAAAAAAGAAAAGAAAAGAAAAAAGAAAATAGAAGAAAGTACCTGGCTACGAAGCCGTCGTTGGAAAACAGAGCCGAGCCGGTGAGATCGAATGGTCCCGAGAAGCTTGACCAACGGCTCAGATTTGATAGCCGAGACCCGTTTGGTGGCGGCGGGAGATACCTCGTCACCCTCGGCCTCGGGCTCCTCGCCGCTGCTACTCCCCGCAACTGCAGCATCAGCGGCGCCGCCTCCTTTACGCCGCCGTTTTTTCCTAGACAAGCTCATGGAGCTCTGAACATCGCTGCTCTGTTTTGTGTTATCTTTCTCATTATTATTATTACTATTATTTTTGTTATCATCATCATTATTATTATTATTATCATCGTCACCGTCCACAACTTTACCCGGTTCGGAATCGGTTCGCGGAGGATCCGACAACTCATTTCTCTCGGGTTCGGGTCCGGCCTCTCCATTAACGACGACGACGCCGTCGTTTTGATGCGAGTCGCCGCGCTTCTGGCTGGTGGAATTGGACTCGTTGAACGATCGGTTCGAGGAGTCGCCGGAATTCGATTTCCCGGCGGTGAGTCCTCCGGCGGCTCCGCCTCCTCCGAGATTCTTCCGCGAATCGGGGCCCGCGGACTCGGACCTGGAGCCTCTGAGGCTGTGCTCCCTCTCCTCCTCCAGCCTCTTCACTTTCAACTCCAACGACCTGTAAAAGACCACACGCAATACAACGACTCAGATCTTAAAGCTCAGAAAAACGCGGGATGGGGCGGCCCAGGGGGTCAGATCTCGGGCAAGGGCGGCGGGATTTACACGATCGAGACGTCGCGGCGGCGGACCTCGCGGCGGAGCTCCTCGACCCGAATCTTCTTGAGCTCGTCAACCATGGGAAGGAAGCTGGCCGATTCGTCGTCGTTTGGGAGCATGAAGCGTCGTTTGAGGTCGTCGAACTTGTGCCTGCAGCTATCGGGAGTGAGGGCGGCGGAGGTGGTACGGTTGGCGAGCTCCATGGCGATGGAGTCCCAGCTCTCGGTGCCGTGACGGTTAACGGCGCACGCTAGCAAGAGCTCCTCTAACGTGCCCCACGGTTGCACGCTCGTTTCGTGTTCCCTAGCCATGCTCCTCTCATGTCATCATTGGCTTGGCTTTTGTTTTTGGTTTTGGTTTTGGTTTTCAAAAAAATTAGGGTTTTTGGTATATTTATTTCGAGTGTTATATAATATATATGAAGAGAGAAATGAATAATAATAATAATAATAATATGATTCAGATAAATTTGGTCGATTCGTTTATGAATGTCTCCTTTGCTTTGCTTGGCTTCGCTAGAGAATATAGAGTGGATTAATACATAATATATGTAAATGTATAACGTTATGTTTCTTCATATATATATATATTTCTTACCTTGAGTAAGTCGAGTCGAGCCGAGTGGTTCTATTTCTGTGTGTGCCTTTTGCCTAATTCAAAGTGTGTCTTGTTTTGAAAAGTTGACTCGTCCGTTACTTTTTCGTTTTGGGTCCTCTGTTTCTTTCTTTATTTCTTCGTGGTTGGGTTTGCTTTTGCTCTTGCTCAATATTTATTCGGCCTTTCATTTATTACCCAACTCCTCGTCCCTTCTAATGTCACGTTTCATACTTGGGCCCATCCACCAAATTTTGTTTTTCTCTTTCCAGTATTAATAAGAAATGTCCTTTTTTTCAGATCATTTAAAAATGCCTCCTTTTTACGCCTATTTAATAAACAGCCGTTTTATAATTTTGTTTTGGTAACTGACCCGTTTTTAGTTTATCTATTTTGTTTTAAAATTAATTTTAAATCAATATATTTTGATCTATTAAATAGGAAAACGGCAATTTTCCAAATAAGTATCAAAATTCGGCTATTGTTTAATTGTGTTTGAAACATAGCCTTTTTTCAAACAATGATACAAAATTCGGCTATTTGGCTTAAAAGACCGCCTCCCCACCTCCCCCGCTTTCACTAAACAGAAGAGTCTTTATAAGAAATGTCCTTTTTCAGACCAATTTAAAAACTATCCATTTTTTATATTTATTTAATAAAGGACCATTTATAATTTTATTTTGATCAACGACTATTTTTCAATTGATCTACTTTTTATAACTTAAATCACTTTTTTATAAATTAAAACAATTTTTGAAAAATTAAATCAGTCTTTAAAAAGTAAATCAATTTTCAAAAAATAAATCAATGTATTTTGATATACTTAATACGAAAAATGGTCATTTTCAAATAACTTTTAAAATTTAGCCATTTTAACAGTATTTGGAAAACGGCCTTTTTGTAAATATGAACCAAAATTCGGCCATCTGGCTAAATGGCCGTAGACAAAATAATGAGGAGATTACGCTGATTAGAGTATGACTTCCTGGGCAAGGTTTCTACTGTTAGCAGCTATTTTAGTTGTTTAATTTTGTAACAATTTTCAAAGTTAACTTCCAAATTTGCCATTAATATGTTTTACTAACTATTCGAGATTTAAAAGTTGGGATTTGGACACTTTTACTTATTTATCAAAAAAAAATTACCAAATTTACGACTTTTTAAAAATAACAAAAATTTCGTATGATTTTTTAGGGCATTTTTCTAAATACTCTAAGAGCTAAAAAAGCGGTGGTATTTTAGTAAATAAGCCATAATTTATTTTAGGAAACCACAAAGGTTTCATAAAAACCAAATTTAGTTTCCTACTAATGAATGTCATACACGGAAATTATAAAGGTTTCCTATAAATTAATTTGGTTTCTTTTAGTGGAATGTTTTATAC
This sequence comes from Parasponia andersonii, assembly GCA_002914805.1. Classification (NCBI taxonomy): domain Eukaryota; kingdom Viridiplantae; phylum Streptophyta; class Magnoliopsida; order Rosales; family Cannabaceae; genus Trema; species Trema andersonii. The sequence continues at coordinate 517,887 of JXTB01000271.1, read as the reverse complement.
GTGAGTAAATCACATAAAACTACGAATATTTTTTAGAAACTATTATGGTTTTTTTTTTTGCATAATACCCTTGTATCTAAATAAATCATAAGAAACCACAAAAGTTTTTTAGAAACTATCATAATTTTTTTTTTGTAAAATGTCATGTACCTAAATATATCACAGGAGAAACCACGACGGTTTCTTGGAAATCATTGTGGTTTCTTTTAGTAGAATACTCAGTAATTAAGTAAAGCACAAGAGGCCAAGAACATTTTGAAACTGTTATGGTTTCTATTTTGCAGAATACCATGTAACTAAGTAAATCACATGAATGCAACATAGCTAACTAAATCACAGGAAACTACAAAAGGTTCCTAAAAACCAATTTGGTTTCTTTTTAGCAAAATATTATGTACCTTATTAAATCAAAAGAAACCATAAAAGTATTTTAGAAACCAGTTTAGTTTCATGAACATTTGCCCCTAACAAACCAAGAAACCAATTACTTCTAACTAATTTGGTTTCTTATTAAATATTTGATGGCAAGGCCATTAGCCCTCGACAAACACAATTCATATTCGAGAAATGAAATTATAAATCTTAATATTATATACTTCAATCACTTGCAGATATTTTTCCCTAGTCGCAAAATACACTATTGAACTTCTTAAAGTTTTAGTACTAGCTAAAACTAATCCCCTCGTAAATTGATGATGCATGCTTAAAACATGATTAGTCAATAAAACCCATATATCAATACGAATTCTCTAGTAATAACTAGATATAGGTAAAAGAAATTATACATTGAATTCTAATTGAATTTTCACAGTATTTTGACATTTTCTCTGGAATAATAGCTTCGAAAATTTTATAAATGTAAGAGGATATAAAAAAAAATAACAGATATCAAGCATATCTTATAGATAAAGTTCAAACACATAGATAAGATCATAAACATATATGATATAAAGTTTAATCAAAATGATTTCCTATTTTGTGATGAGACTCAATGAAAAATTATGTACTTCTCATGATTCAAACTAATTTCTCCTCCAATTAAAATAAACTAACACCAACAAAGTGCAAAGACAAAATCAGAGGAAAATAGACTATACAATATTTCCACTATAGTATCTAAAAAGAATCAATTAAATCCTCCCAACCTTAAAGCATAACCAATAAATCATTTAAGCAATTAATAGAATCCCAAATTCCCTTCATTCTATTCAATATTTTATCTCAAATCAAAAAAGATCAGGATGAAATTCACAGTTCACGAATAAACTGGACGTGCTTGACAAGTAATTACATGGAGTTGAGCTTGTCGATCTCGAAGTCGTCTTCTCCACCCTTTGATTTTCACATCAGCAACTGGGTTCAAATTAAATGGGTAGGGGAAATGAGCAATAATGGCAATTGAGGTCTAGGAGAGAAGGAACAAGAGCTAAATGAAAAGAGAAGTGGGGAAAATAGTTTGCAGGTCATACTCTTCTGAGAAAGATCGTATGAAAATATGTAAGATACAAGAAAATCATATTTTTGATATTATAATTTCAAAATTGGTACTAGGTATCTTTTTCCCTTAAAAGTTTAACAAAGTTCATTTCAATGAAAAAAACGGGTGTACTTCAAACTATTTAGTTTGATTACTAGTTGAGAAAATTAAAATTTTTAAAATTATTATTTATGAAGATTTCCCAAAAATTATTACGTCCAAGCTTGGAAAAAAGGACATGGGTAGGACTAAATTGGGCCAAAATGACTTTTTTATACATTTTTTTTTAAATTGACATTTTTAAGGGTGTCAATGACGTCTTGACCTCTGGTTTTTTTACCATGAAAAATTCATAAATAATGATTTTCTCGCAGTCAATAAATTCTTAACACTTCTAAAATTGTCATTTTAAAAAAATGCACAAAAAGTCATTTTGGCTCAAATTAGTCCTATCCATATTATTTTCTACCAAGCTTTTTTGTTTTTTCCCCTCCTTTTAGCAATTTTGGTAAACATTATTAGTTTTATAAACGCCTTCCTAATACTAATTAAAAAAAAAACTACAGACAAAAACTGCTATAAATCGAATACATACTATCCTCGTAAACCGCTACTCAGCCTATTTCGAAATTTGTTCTTTTTCATATTAAGCCAAAAAAGAACATTGATGAGAAATGACAAAACTATTCTTAAAAGATGGTAGAATTATGTCTATATTACATTTTTAATTTGTATATGCATGGATAGATGCCATTTATTTCCATAAATTTTTCAATTTAAATGAATGAGGCAGTTAGATTTTAAAGATAGACATACCATATTGCCTTTCATAATAAAAAATAAATGAATTCAAGGGGTTTTCCCATAAATTCGAAAGATACTGAGACTTTTGTGAATAAAAAAGTTAAATACAATGTCACTTTAGGACAATAAAAGATAAATATCATTCGTTTAAATAAATACTCATTTTACTCTCTCTCATTCTTTTTCTTTTTCATTTTTTTTTACTTTGGTCAAAATTATCCCTTTGATTTGCTTTTTCTTCACCAAAATTTTCACATTGTCAAGTATATCGTCATTAAATTATGTTCATATCATCAAATATCAATACATTTTTAGTGGGATAATATCAAAATAAAAAACATGATTTTTAGCCTTTTATAAAAAAAATATGCACATTTTCAGTAATATCAAATAAAATTTTCCAATTATTTTTTTCTATCTAATTTCACAAAATCTCACATATATAGTCGAAATTAGAGTTAAAATTGTTGAAACAAATGCTTTTAACTTTTAAAATCAAATAAAAGAATAAAAAAAAATGTGTATTTGGAAGCTGTTACTATTGGAAATCTAGATAGTTGCCTTATAGCTAATTTTGTGAATGCCAATAGATAATTTTTAAAAAATAAAGACATTTATATAACAATTTTAACTCTAGTTTTTGATTGTATATATTAATCTAATGAGATTTGATAGAAAAACATAAATAAAATGTTTTATTTTATATCAATAAAAAGATGTGGGTTTTGTGTTTTTTTTTTTTTTTTGTTAAAAGACTAAAAGTAGTGGGTTTTTATGATAGTATCCCCATTGAAAATTTATAAAACTAAACCTCGTACTTTCTAAAACAAGTAAAATCTCCTTCTACATTTTATTATAAATTATTTAAAAAGTAAGAGAGAGAAAGAGTATTAATGATGCACGTCTTTTCATACACTTTATTATAGTTATTGGATCACTATATAATGGTGATTCAACGGCTAAAAAAAAAATACTTACCCATAAGTAAAGAAAAAAAAATACCTATTGGATTGACAACCTATATATATATATATATATATATATATAAACAAAACCTTTTTTGCCAAAAGAAAGTACCAAAAAAAACACTTAAACTTTTTTTTTTGTTAATATCAAATAAAATCTTCTATATGTGTTTATTTATTAATTCTCACCCGATCCATATTCATAGTCAAAGTTGGAGTTTAAATTATTGAAGAACAAAATTTTTACCTTTTAAAATTAGATAACATAAATTCGGAAAAACAAAATTTAAGTGTTCAAAAATTGTCACAATTTTTGGATTCTTTAAAGATTACAGATGATAGATCATTCATAAGTCTGGATGGTTTGCCTTTTAGTTGTTTTTTTATATGAAAATTGATAATTTTAAAGTGAAAATATGTTTCTGCAACAATTTTAAATTTCAATTTTGGGATATATATAAATGTAGTGATTTTATTTATTTATTTATTGTTATAAAAATATAGGTTCATGTCCCCCTCTGACTAAGTGTCTCTTCTTTTTTTTTTCTATTTTATTTTAGTTTCTCTCGTTCTGTCAAGGTTTGAAAAAAAAAATATAGCTCATGGAGTTTTTTTTTTAATAAAAAAAAAATAGTATTTAGATACAATTAGTAAATGAATTTTTTGTATTTCAATAAAAGTTAGTTAATGAAAATGGGTCAAATTAATGAACAACTTGAGTTACAAAATTCTAGTGAATTCTTTTTAGCATTTTTTTTTTTAAACGAAGCATAGTGAGTATTTATTAAACGTATATATACTTATGGTATTTCCCTCTAAATTAGGCATCAACAAAAACAAATTTAACATGGAGAACCGAAACAATAATTTCTTTATATTTATGGTAATATATAATTCTCTTTGTATTTTTAGTATATATATACATATACACACAAACAATGTAGGAAAAGGAGTAAAATACGCAAAAACATTTTTTTTTCAAAAAACATAACTTTTTCCAATTTTTCATAAAAGTAATAATAATAATTATAATAATAATAATATCATTATTATTATATAATTATTATTATTATTAAGAGTTAATTGCTAAAATAAAACTCCAGTATGTTTAGACTTTTTGCAATTTAAATCTTAAATTTTGATTTCTATAAAAAAAAATACTTTTACTTTTTGAAATTCAAAAAATTTGTACTCTCTGTCCCTATTTTGCCTACTTAATATTAGTCCAAATGATTTTTTTTTTTGTAAATATCTTAAGTCTTAAAAATAAAAATAACATAATCTAGGTTTGAGTTCGCAATTTTCTGAAGAATAAATTTATCAAAATATGGATAGATAGTATAAGTTTTTTGAATTTTAGACTGTGAAAGTATTTTTTTTTTGCAAATACTAAAATATGATTAAATTACAAAAAGTCCAAACTTCAAGCATTTTATTATTATTATTATTATTGGATAGTTAATCCTAATAATAAAGATTAATTATTTTTTTTATACCTTACATTTTGTCTATTTGTTCAATTTACACTTTGTGTTTTGGTTATTATTAATATTTGATCTTCAAATTTGAAATTTATAACAAATTTATACATTCTTTGAGTTGAACAATAATTTTGATTATTGAGTTTATCAAGACACCCTTTTAAACAAATTTTACTACTTAATATAAATTTAAAACAAATTAAAATTACTAACTAAAATAACAAATATTAAAAAAGTAGTTAAAAAAAAGAAAGTTCTAAATCCATCGATCATGGGACTAAGTACATTTATTTTCTTCTTACATAAAAAAATTGTTCTTTTATTTTTTTTTCTTTATACATCTATTATATTCTAAAAATATCATTTTTTACTTTGTACATTCCTTATTCTTTTGTACTAGAATGGAAACACAAAGGATGAAGTCTAAGTTATTATTACATCAAGTTTTATTATGTTCATCTAATTTTGAATTTTTTTTTAAATCTTAAGTTTCTTTTTTGGTTTTGTGTATAATTACCAGTATTATGCTAATTTTGCCTCACCTTTTATTCTATTCATCCATTTTATTTTTCTCAAAAAGATAAATAAAAAAATTTGACACACTTTTGTTTTCTTCTCTTTTTACATATATAATATATATGTTTTATCAAATCAAAAATAGTGAGCACACGTAAGTTCCCTATTACTAAATTCTAATATATATATATATATATATACACACACATAAATCTTTTTTTTTTTCGTTGTAGGTTTTTCTTTTATAAAAAAATCTCCTTTATTTTATGTATAGAAAAATATCATCCAGGGTTTAAACGATTTCGAATGATGTCATACATCTTTTTTTTCTTCTTCTTTATATTTTTTTCCCCTATGTAGATGGCATACTCAGCATGTAACTGTAATAGGTGTATTTAATTGTCCTTTTAGGTAATTCTAACAGGGGTAAAATTGTAACTAAATAAAATTGTAAACTTAGTCCAATGGTTGATAAATTTAAATTTTTCTTATAAAAAATGAAAAACTCTACAAAATAAAATATTATTTATAGAAAGTTTTATGAGTTTTATATAAGTTTTAAATTTGATTTTTTTTAAAAAAATATATATTTAAACTTTTAAGAATATTTTGGTAAATATAATGGTTAAAATTTGTACAAATTTTAAATCTGAAGATCAATATTAATAATAACTAAAATATAAAACATAAATAAAACAAATAATCAAAACAGAAAGTATAATTATCCTTAATAATAAATAACAGTAAGACAGTTGAATGGAGCATCGTCGTCACAAATGACAACAAATCTGATACTGTATTCGGCAAAATTAATCTCGTTAAAAGATGATTTTCGGAAAATGACGTGTCATTTTATAATAACATTAAACGACATACTTGTTTGAATATAAATGAGACATCGTTTGTCAAACTATACCTTTTTTTGTGTTAGAATGAAATATTACTTTCTATTTCTAACCAAAAAGTAAATTGGTAATGCCGTAAATAAAAAAGGAAAGTTCCGGTTTGCGCGGGAGAAGGAGAACCGTCCTTGGTGTTGGTGATAACAAAGTAATCTTTTTTAAATATATAACCTGAAATTTTGGGATTTTATTCTTTGATATTCTTTCTTTGTAATCTTATTATAATTAAATATTACGTAATTGCGGAGCAAGTAAAGAAAACAAAAATAAATGAAAATTTGAGCGCTGAAAACGGAAAGTGAAACAAACTACACCTTGATCTTCTTTCTTTCTTTCTTTCCTAATCCTTGACTTTAATATTCAGTCAGTAAAGAATGGGTAAAACGCAAGCGTGAGCGAGTAGTGGAAACTCGTCAGTGAGTCGACTCATCACTCAACTTCTTCGTTCCAAGTACACAGATGTACAGGATCCTCATCAACAACAATATCCACGGCGATTAAAACGAGATTTGGTGACATTCTATTACATATTTTTCTTTTCTTTTTTATTTTTTATTTTTATTTTCAAATTCCCTAGGATATCTTAGGTAACCTCTGAAAATACCTATGGTAGTTTGTTATTTTTTTTCCATTTGTGTAATACCAACGATTTTCAAGAATACTATGTGTAATCGTCGATATTATCTAAGTGACCATTGGTAAATCGAAGAGATACTTATGCTAACATTTTCTTTTATTTTTATATATTAAGATTTTTAGTTCAAATGACCCAAATACAATANATTATAATGAGTACGGTAGGCATATTTTTTAATTCTTTATGGATCGGAAAATGAAGGTTATAATTAAAAGCATTACACAAATTTCAACATGGATTAAATGATGATAAAAATTAAATTATTTATTGATAAGAATAAAAAAATCACTTATATATGGGTTCAACTACAATACCTAACCCAAGTAACGAGACACCAATGCCAAAAAAAAAAAAACAGAAAGATTACACATTTTAGTTTAAAAAAAAAAAAAAATGTTACGCGTGAGTGAAAATTCAGAATTTTGGGAAGCAAGAAATATTTTTCGGAGAGTGAGGGCTGAAAAATATCTCTCCGCTTTTTGTTTGGGGCCAGTGCCCAAATTTACACTCAAGGGAATATAGATGAAGCCATTTATGTATTCTCTCTTTTTAAATGAACCACCTTTGTGTTCTATCTTATGTTTTTTTTCCCTCCCTTTAGGATTGGACCCAACCCATGAATAAGGAGCCTAAACAAAGGAAGACAAAGTACTAGGACTTATAGAAAGAAAAAGTACTAGGCCAATTGTATCTGCTCGACCTGAGGAGGTGAAGTGTGAAATCATAAACTGATATGTTGGTACTTTATTTGGGTATTCTGTTGGATAATCATTGTAGTGCCTATAATGCCTGCCTTGCTCATTTATTCGTTGTATATGTGAACCTGAACTTTATCACCAATTTAGGTAGATGATGAAAAGGACAGATGGGTAAATTAGTATTAGTCAAAAAGTTGTACTTAAAAGGTACTCTTTGCAATTTTAAGAAACTTGGAGGAGGACATGGTTAATGTCGTTTTTTAATAGTACCGAACATGTATTTGATTACTCTAGTTCTGTTCTTTAAACATGAGCATTTGCGGTTGCATTACTTTTTATGTTCATGTGCAAGTAGAGCTTGATCGTCGAAAGTGTAAGAAATAAATTAATAATAACATGCAATATAAAAGGTTATAAAGATATTTAACAAACGTTTATAATAAATTTTGAAATAAAATTTAAAGTTACCAAAAATTTGGTCCACACTTCAATGAAATTTTAATAGCACTTTAGAAATACTGTTATCATCGAGGTCTGTGTAGGACACAATGTCTTTAAAACTGATTCGCTCCATCCATTAGAATGTTTGAGGACTTTACCTAGCGTCAGTTTCCCAGGATACAACGACAAAGAGTGGCAGACAAAGCACCAATACCTCCACTCTAGGTACTGGATAGTTTTGAACTCCAACAGACTAAGAACTGTAGCTACGAAATTCCTAAACACTCGAATAACTTCAGCCAGTAAACTCAAGAACTCAAGAATACTGGAAAAACTAGAGAAATTGAGAGAGGGCGGTAGAGAGAAATTAGAGAGAAAACTACTGATTTTGGTATGTTGAAATGAGAGGAAGAGCTTTCTTTTTATAGGCTCAGAAGGGAATTCCACCATAAAACCAATCCATAATGCTAAAATGTTTTTGCAGTCTTTTCAATTAAATTCAAATGTTTTTTATAGCCATTAACATGGCTGTTGCACATATCAGCCATAACCAATGTTAAAAGCATGACAGCATTTCATGTATTAGGCCGCAGAATGGTCAAAAAAGAAAGAGAAATCGTATTGGGCTTACTATGGTCCAAGTTTCAGCCCAATATTCGTGTCCGCACTCACGAGCCCATGCAAATTCAGGCCCAAACCCGAATATTTGCGCCCTTCGTATTGGGCTTACTATGGTCCAAGTTTCAGCCCAATATTCGTGTCCGCATTCACGAGCCCATGCAAATTCAGGCCCAAACCCGAATATTTGCGCCCCCTGCGTGCGTACGAGAGAACATCTATAGTAATTATTCTTACCATCATCAGAAAACAAGGTTTAATATAAACCACTTGTACCATGCATTTTCCACTAATGTGGGACTCTAAGATTTCCCTTTCATTCTTTTTTTTACATTTCAATGGTATACTTTTGAGCAACAATTTCTCATTCATCCGTGCACCATTTTGAGCGTGTGAATATACGAAATCGATGTCCTCGCGGAGGAGAACAAGAATTCAGCAAGATCTTTCATCAACAAGATATGAGTCTCACTCAATTTTTAGCTTCAAAATAATTCACGAAAATAGGTTCTTTAACACAAACTTGGATTTTAAAAAATACATAAGTTTCTAAGCCCAAAATCCTAACCCAATTCTAAGCCCAGTTTCCAACAGAAAGAAGTGAAACAGACAACAACGTGTTAACAATGTTCGAGATCTTGAAAAAGAAGCGGAGGCAGTGAGGTCATGTTGTGCTTGAAAGTTCGATACTAAATAGGTCTTCGTTAGTCAGAGATGGCCGGGTTAAAATAACTGTGGATGAAAATGGTTCTCATGTCGTTTGTCAGTAGTGCACTTTCTTGGATTTTAGTTCTCGTTCTCAGTTTTGTTTTACTGAATTTAATTCATCTGTACTATTTATTTGCTTTTCTCCAGCGCCAAAGAATTCTCCTGGTGCTGTTTTAATTGTGTCACGGGTGGTCAACTACAGCCATTTTATCATCAGATTTTATTTCAAATATTCTTCAAGTTATGACAAATTTTTATATGGTATGATATCTTATAGACTAGAGACCTAAAATCTACCAAGTATGTAACCATGACGGACCTTGTTCTAGTGTACTTGAATATAAAAATTTCTTACTGTATAGCTCTCGAGTTTGAACTTTATTTGTGACTTCTAGATAATCAGCCTTTTAACATTGGATTATGGCCAATCGTCGATTGTAACAATGATTTGATTATTATCTTCTCTGCAAGTGTATTTTCTTATCAGTTATGTACTTATTTTGTTCGCAGTCAATGATTAATGTAGTGCCAGTTGGAGAAGAGCTGATGCCAAGTTCAAACTGATGAATAGCCTTAAAAAAATACACTTTCTTTTCTTTTTTTTTGTGAAGGTTAAACTTTTTTCTTATTCTTTTGTACATGTATGGCCGATAGGCAAGTCCTAACCTCATTAGGCTTTCTACACAGATATCACATTGCATCAATTCTGGTGGGGGCATCTTTTTGGGTTAGCTTTTTGACCATTGCAACTTCAGGGCCCTGCTTCTGTAAAGATGCCTTTTTGCTATAGATCACTTGGATCCCGTATAAATTATAGTCAATGATGATTTAAGGACACTAGAACAGTTTGTTGATATGCCTTTACATTTATTATTATTATTATTATTATTTATATTATCATTATTATGATATGCTAGAAATTACGCGGAGAAAGCTGTCTATGATCCCTGATTCTGGATTTGTTTATTGTTGAAGCTTTCTACTCATGCTCACACTTTGAGACAAAGTTCTTTTTTAACACTGGTAATTCGGTGTAAATCTGTTGCAAAGTGAATCCACACGCATACTATGGACCCAAGTGTTCAAAAGTCTTTTATATCTCCAATGGGCATGTTATATATATCCCATGCCAAAGCTAAAATTTAACATTAATTTAGCCGAAAAGACATATCTCCGATAGATATAATTTTTAACACGTATTATTATTATTATTTTTTTGGTACTAAATATAACACAAAGAATATCATAATGGTAAATTTTAGCATGAATTAAAATTTAAAATCTTATCATTATTTTAAAGGGATTTAGAATATGTATACATTTTACAACGAGAAATTATCATTTTTATACTTTATATTTTGACATTTTGTTCAATTTATACATTATGTTTTGGTTAATATCAATATTGACTCTTAGATTTTATATTTATTACAAATTTATACCCTGTCACTAATTTAGAACAGTTAATTTACCAAGATAATTGAATAAACTTATTTTCGGATCAGTTTTTATATATGATTTATTTTCAATTTTTTAAACGGTAACTTAGTAAATTAACTACTCTAAATTGGTGTCAGAGTATAAATTTGTAACAGATTTCAAATCTAAGGATCAATATTGATAATAACCAAAACATAAAGTATAATTTGAACAAAGTATCAAAATACAGGATATAAAAGTGATAATATCCCATTTTACAACATAGCTAAATTTGATATAGATATGACTTTTTTTTTTGTCTTAATTTAATTTATAATTTTTCTTTATTAAATTTCTATAAATTAGAGCTCTTATTTACTACTTTGGTATTCACCATATTTCATAAAACAAAAAAAAAAAGTAAGAATCACAAGTGAGAATCAATTATAGAAAATTATCCAAACTTGATAGTGCTCATATATAGACCTAACACTTAGGAAAAATCATACATGTATACAAATTATAGAAAACACATAATCACATCATAAACGCAACAGAAAAGTTATCGGATTTAGATTTTAAAATTTTTCATAAAAACAATTCTCATAACCATAGAATATACATATATCAATTACATGATCATGTATAATATAAATCAAATCTAGATGTAAGTAAGATTTTCAGTCTACCGAAAATAGAAACAAGAAAAATGTTACCGTTAAAATTTGACCGTTACAAAAACACTACCAACGACTAGTATTTTTATTCTACCGAAAACTAACTTTCAATCTATCGAAAATGACAGAAAATATGTCTAATAGTAACAAACGGTTAGTTTTCATACAAGCTTATAAATATAACTTATTTTAAGACTTGAAAAATACTTTGCATGAACTTAAATTGTTATCCAACTACTTTCAAAATATAAAGTCATATTCTTATATTGAATTAACTTTTAAATCATATTCAGCCAATCTTAGAGCATTTATTATGCATTGTTCTCAAATCTCCTAAGCTAAAATTATATTTATTACTTTTGAGAAGAGAATTTTTTAGTGTGTATACTCTTGATTATTGTAAAACCATTTGAGCTAAGGTGAGGTTGGTACTAGAGTCATAAACAATCTGTGCATAGGTGAGATTTTACCAGAGTCTAAACAATTCGATTTAGGTAAAGTTGCCACCAGAGACTAAATAACCCAAGAATAGATGAGGTTGTCACCGGAGTCTAAATAACCTGTAAGTTGGTAAGATTTGTACTATTGTCTAAACAATCTGTATAGGTGAGATTGGTAGTGGAGTCAAAATAATCCGTAGTTAAGTGTGATAAATCCGGATTTAAGACTATTGTAAATGTTAGGTGAGCCTAAGAAGAATTTACCTCGTTTGTACAAAGATCGGTCAACCCCATAATCTTGATCCGATAATGAAAAGCTTAAAGCAAGTTTTCGAGGACTGAAGATGTAGATAAATCGTTGTGTTTATCGAACTTTATAAAAATCGAGTTTGTATTTTTTCTATCCCTGCACTCTTTATTTTATTACAAGCAATTTGATTGAATGTTTGATATTTAGTGTATTTATTATACTTGATATTATTGTTATATGCTTGCTATTATTATTTATTTAACTTCAAAATTTCAGAACAGTGGTTCATAGTTTTACATAGTAGAAAAATTTCTTAAAAAATTTTAAAATCCAATTTACTTCCCTTCTTGGGTAGTCTATCTTGGACTAACGTTTATCCTATTTTGAATAGCAAGATTAAGTAAGTATATCAATTATCATTTAATTTAATTACTTAATATTATGGGATAATCGTGAAAAATCTTAGTGGGAGATAAACATCTTTCCTTTAAATATATATATGGCTTCTCATTATTTGACATATGCACCATTACTCAGTTGAACGTCAAAACATCTTTTTTGCAAGTACCTTAAGCATCCTAAGAAATTCTGGTTGCAAGTTTCGTGGTGACCATTGGCCTCTCATTTAAGTAATTGTAGGATTCATCATCTATAATGAGAGCTTTTGCCATTCTTTTTTCAAAATAATGAAACTAAAAATGATAATTTAAGAAAAAGAATGGAAAAAAGAGAGAGAATGAGATAGACGAATGGAGAGAGAAAGTAGCAATAGAAAAAGATGAAGGTTATAAAGTGTTTGGAGTCTTTAGCGACATTTTTTTTGGGTGTTTGGGAGTCTTTAGCATCATATTTTGGGGTTTTCAAGAAAAAAGAATCATGAAAGGAATGAAGAAGAATGTAGAGTTAGTGTTTGGCTATACTAAGGGGTTATTTGGTACGGGTAGTTGTTGAGCACGGGAATGAGAATTTGAAAGATTCATATGCTTGTTATGAGTTTTGTATTTTTTGACATGGGAATATGAAATCTAAGGAGTTGAATTAGCCATGTTTTGAGGGTAATACATAACACATCCAAATGGGAGATTTTTATATTAACTTCATCTGAATTCGTGGGCTCACAAAAAATTCACAATCTTTTTAACCGTATTTTTTTTTAATTCTCGCCCCATGAGCAACCAAATACAGTTTTCTGACATTCTTATAAAATTTGACAAAAAAATTCAATACATAATCAAATATAATTATTCAGATTTCCAGACAATCACATCACCCTTCTCAACTTCTCTATTAATTTGAAAACTTAGAATACCCCATACTAAACAACACTAATATCAAGCAAATTAGGTGATTTTTGAACAATTCTAGTAGTTTTTAAGAACTTCAAATTGTAATTGAGAATGAAAGGAATGAAGAATAATATGATGTTGTTGTTTGGCTACTAAAGCAAACACCAAGTGAATTGGGAGATTTCTGTGCAATTTCAGCTATTTAAAAGACCTCCAACTATAATTAGGTAGTTTGGGAGTTAAATTATTCAAAGTTTTTTTTTTTGGTAAAAGTATATAATTCATATAAGAAAATAAGCTAAAATTTAAACACAAAAAATCAACAATATAAGTTCTACTAATAACAAAGTACAATAACTAATAATACTTTATAGTCCATCTAACAAGTCTTCCATAAAAATATCCCAGTACTAACAATTAAGTTTCATAATTTATTCATAAGTAAAAATATATCATTACTTCTTTCCTCACACTTATTTAGAACTTTTCCTCGCCCTCGAGTACTTCATTAATTGGTCAAACACCACATGTCAATAAGGTCAGCCGTGGGAATGACAATGGTGTAAATCGGGGACAATTTTTTAATTATCATCAACGTTCTCAAAGGTCAATCGCAATACTATACCAGTCTCATTAAACAGTCTTTTAGATATAGGAACAATGCGAAGATTAACCAACAGATAACAGGAAAAACCATAATTACTCATTGCCTGTTGATAATAACAAAATAAAAAATAAAAAATTAAGATAAAAATGCTAATTTTTTTCATAATTGACAAAACACTAAACACGACAATATACAAAGTAATTTTCAAACTCTAAGATTCAAATATATAAGCATATAAACATCTCTAAACTCATTATTTTACCAAATATACATGAATATAAGTAGTATAAAATTAAATACACATCTATATATATAATAATTTTTTATGTGTATATATATATATACATACAATGTAGATTATGCTAATATTGTCCCCATACTATACTTACATATTAACAGTTTAGTTATTCAGCCCAGTTATTTTCTACTAGGCAAGCCTAATTAATTTTAATTAAAATAATAGTACATTATTTTCTATTATTTCATATTTTTACTTCAAATAATAATATTTTTATACTATTGGCAACCTAAATCCTAATCCCCATCTGCGGCATGGCATGTTATTATATATTCATATTTGTGATTAATTTCAAATATTTTTTGTATGGATGGTATTGATGATTGATTTAATTCAATTAATATAATCTATTTATAATCTTATCACCCATCCAAAAGATTATATAAAATCATTGTGGGACAAATGCAAGAGCCAAACCATTGTAAACCCAAAATATTAAATATAACAATGAGACGATTTCAGGGCGGGTACGGCTATCTCACTACAGGACAAAAAGCATACCTATACCCGCCACAATGAGAGCAAGGTATTCCCTATAATGCATGGGTGCATGGGTACCCTACATGTTTAAAATACTAAAACAAAAAAAAATTATTTTTTCCTTTAATACTATTTACTTAGATATATGCATTTGTTATATCAATAAGTATATACTACATGAATATTTGAGTGTATTTTACATATATGTATCTGTTAAATCAATAATTATATACTACATGTATATTCGTGCATATATTATATATTTGTATATAAGTGATCAGATCAAGTACGAGACAATATAAGACTATATGTAACTGGATTGTGTTTTAGCTTTTATACTCGTTTACCCGAATAGGGCTAGATACTCACAAGTAAATGGATAAGAGGGTAAAATTGTTATGCCTATATACTACATGTATATTCGTGTATATATTATATATTTATATATAAGTGATCAGGTCAGGTACGAGACAATATAAGAGGACATGTAACCAGATTGTGTTTTGTCTTCTATACTCGTTTACCCGAATAGGGCCAGATACTCACAAGTAAATGGATAGGAGGGTAAAATTGTTATGCCTACAAAATATACGAATAAATTAATGTGGGACAAAAACAATGTTAAAAAGAGCCAAAAGTTTGTCAAAAAAAAAAAAAAAAAGAGCCAAAAGTAAAAAACATTCACGAAAATCAAATTGCTACCGAATTGATCATTGGTATGGAAGAGACACACAACGTTGAAACATAAATGACAAAATTAATTAGATATAACAATATTAATACCCAGTTTCTTCTTATTATTATTATTATTACTTTTGCAACAAAAATAATCCTTCACTAAACTCTGACGAATAGTAAAACTTAAAGAGAAAATTAGTCTTATATTGGTTACCTACAGGATTGGTTGAAAAAAGGTTAGTTCACTACTGATAATGTTTGTAAAGAAAGAGCTATACGTTTGGAATTGGAGTTTAGTAGAGGGAAAAATGATGAGTGAAAAGTTGAATAAAAGAGAGGAGGAAATTATTTTCCTAAAAGGGAAAAAAAAAACCCTCAAATTTGGGTGTTATGGAATTTTAATATTGAAATTTAGACTCTACGTAATAATCACATTAGATTAAAAATTTGTAAAAATTAATACCCCAAACTAGCATTTTGACTAATGTTATTACGAAAAAAACAATACTATCAACCATCAAAATTGTGTTATTCCTTATTATTCTCTTCTTTGTATTATTTGTTTTTTCATTGTTTAAATAGTTCAAAAGAAACACAAAATATTAATTTTTACAAATTCTTAATCTCAAGTATTAGTTTGTAGTCCAAACTTTGGTGTTGAAATAGCAGAATACCTATAACTCAGTATTTTTCTGTAATTTACCATTCCTAAAATGCTATAAAGTTTTGTATTTAAAACTGTCTTTTGTGTATTTTCGCGAAAATATAAATCCTCCAAAATTACTTTGAACATTCCGGACACTTTCCCCATAACATTTTATCCTCATTGAAAAATAGAATTCCTCCAAAGTTGTTATATTTCCTCCTTAAAGTCCAAGTTCCAAACAAAGCCTAAGAAAATCCAAGTCTAATGTCATCGTCGGAAGAACAATTGAAATCATATCCACATTAGAAAAAGCTCCTTAAAAGACTCGAGAACCTAGAAAGAACTAAGAAAGTACTGGTAATATGAAAAACAATTTAAATCAGACCCAGGTGAGATAAAACTCCGTCAAGGACTCAAGAACGAAGAACCACTGTGATGGTCTGAAGAACAATCGAAATCAAACCCGGGGCCAGGTGAGAAGAGCTCAAGTGAGAAGAACTCATTCAAAGGCAGAAGCACACGCCACCCAGAAAGAACTAAGAACTACTTTGATTCTTTGGAGAAGAATCAAAGTAAAACTCAAGTCAGAAGAACTCATTCAAAGGCTCAAGCACCAAAGATGAACTACTCTGATAGTTTGAAAGAACAATCGAAGTGGGACACAGGCGAGAACTTCAAAGGCTCAAGCACACCCTGAATGAACTAATAACTACTCTGGTCGTGTCTATAACACTAATTCGAAAACATACCCGGATGAGAACAACTCCTTTAAAGGCTCAAGCACCCAACAGTAAAAGCAATTACCTGAAGTTGGTAAATTTCACAGCGGTGATATCTTTAACAAAGGGAAGCCATGCCTTTTTCAAATTTAGCAGGCAGATAAGTATGATACTTGGGTTGGATTATGAGAATTTGCTATGACAACACATGATTTCAAATTAAGAAGCATTTATTTTCTTCAATTTCTCCAATGATTGGTCACTCATTTTTCCGTTGCTTCGGTATGGTTTGCGTTATATGACACTTCTCATATCTCGGAATCAGGGCCAAGTGAGAAGAAAACCTACATATGTTCTCAAGCACGTTTGAAAGAAAAATCAGAACATATTCGTAATGCTTGCGGAATAAAGTGCCCGAAGCAAGATGAAAAGAGGGCAGCCATGGAGGCAGCAATAGTACCTTGATGAGAGAGTAACAAAATGATTACTAGTATACGAATTAAAAAGCAGAAAGGTCATGTACCGAGTCTTCACCTCAGGGCAGGAGGAAACCAAAGGCCGAATGTGAGGCAAGTAGCCTAAAACTTTAAATTTCACTGATTTAATTATATATAAAAACTCTTCTCTAGTACCCCCCCAAATTTCATGGAGAATTTAACGAAGTTGAGCATTTTAACATTTGGGTTATCTAAGCATTGATTTTCATAATAGTAGATTAAATTAAACTCATAAACAGAAATTCTTACTCGTGAAAAAATAGGGGGCTGCTGGCCATGCCGTCAACAAATGGTTCCAACTACTGAGAAAACCAAAATTGTCATAAGTCCCGAATACCATTATTCAACTCAACATGAACCTGAACATAATTATTCTAGTGGTGCTCGTCCTTTGGAATGTCGAGGTCTTTAAATATTGGACTGTCAACTCCCACACCCATTGCATGAAGCCCGTTGTCAACGTAAATAACAGCACCAGTGATGGCAGAAGCCAGAGGTGATGCCAAGAAAGCTGCCGCGTTTCCTACCTCCTCTGTTTCAGTGGGGTATTTTGTGAAATTCAGTTTGTATTTCATTAAACAAAAAAAAAAAAAACTCAATAAAGAAGAAGCTATTCTAAATTTATTTGTTATTAAAACAGTGCACCGGTACAGAAAGCTAAGGCTTAAAAGAGTTTGGAATATACCTGCAGAGAGTTCTTTTTGCAAAGGTGCATTGGCTATGGAATAGTCAATCATCATATCAATGAAACCGATTGCTTTAGCAGCACGGCTTCTCAATGGGCCTGAGGATTTATTAATTGAAGAAAAAGTGTCAGTAAGGCATACAAATAAAATGTGATCCATGAATGTTGAACAGAGAGCCTGAAATCAAGATGTTATTTTGTTCAAATTACAAAGACAACTGAAAGACGGCTATGTTTGGTACGAGTGAAAAGGACGAAGAAAGGATAAGAGAGAGAAGCGGAGGGAAGATGAAAAAGAAAAAAAAAAAAGTTGTTTGGTTGGAAGGAAAAGGGAAAGGGAAGATAGAATGGGCTGAAAAAAAAACGGTGGGGCCCAAAAAAATTTTCCCCCTGAAATGGAGGAAAAACTTATTAAGTATGGAATCGAATTTACTAAAATATCTGTGCAATCTTAAAATATTAAAAGAACGTAAAATAATCATTCTAAACTAAACTAGTTTTCTTTCTTCCTTACGTACCAAACAACTACAAAGGAAAAACACTTTTCTTTACATCCTGTACATTTTCTCACTCTCCTATTTGTTCCTTTCCTCCTATTTTCTTTCTCTACCAAACATGGGCAACCTCTCAGTTTTTCTATTTACAAAGTACCTTGACTTCGAAACCAACAAGATATGTTCCCCTAGCAAACCTTTTTACTTAAAGGACGAATATTTTCTAGATCTTTAATGTCCCCATGCATCTTAGACACACATGGCATGTGTGGTCATACACAGGAAAGGACAAAAGACTTTTGTGTTAAAGATTGCAAAGAATAGAAACACCAAAATCGAATTGATAAAAGGAGGGAGACAGGTACCGGCTGATATTGTGTTGATTCTAACTCTGTGTTTTCTACCAGCTTCAAAAGCAAGCACCTGAATGAATTGACATAGAAAAAAAGACGAAATTAATCAAAAAGCACTTCAGAGAGAAACAAAAGAAGTTTAATTTGGATGCACATAAAAGATTAGAAAACTCACCCGTGTGTCACTCTCAAGAGCAGCTTTTGCAGAGCTCATACCTCCACCGTATCTGAGTAATAAAAGTCCAAAATTCGTTATTGCATGATAATTGAGAATACGATAACACTAACTGCAACACAGACGATGTATGGAAGACAAATACCCAGGAATAATCCTCTCTGAAGCAATATAGGTGAGAGAAACTGAGGAACCACCTGTAACAGAAAATGCAAATTAATTTAGAAATTATAAGAATGAAAGATTCAAGCACACGAAGAATAGGCCACTTGGGGCTAGCTCAAGTGGTTGGGTGCATGAGTGTGTGATCCAAGGCTCAAATAGAAAAGCACTATTTGGCAAAATGAACAGAGAAGCATGCCTGGATTAATTATTGGGAGGAAATGCTTGAGAAGAGAAATATAGGAGTAACTTGATGCAGATAAAGCTGCAAGATATCCTTTCCTGGATGTCTCCAGCAGAGGTTTAGTTACCTATTACGAAGTTGCCTGCTTGTTAAGCGCCAAGAAAATTGAGCATAAAAATTCAATAATCAGAATAACTCTTACTTCTGGTCCATTGGCGAGTGAGTGCACTAGAATGTCAATACTGCCAAAATCATTCTTTACAGTTTCCGCAACTTCCTGCAAGACGGTTCAAATACACCTTTTCAGAAAATTATTATACTGCCTGAATGTAATCCTGGAAACTTCTTCTAAAGCTCCCATCGCGCTCTTTAAAGTCGATATATACCTGAACTGTCCAATTACTGGACCCAGCATATCGCTTGTTTGCCTTAATCTGAACCAACAACAAGAAAACATATTGAGCATATATTTCCCCATTCTCACAATTTGTTTTACAAAAATTATTTATCACTACATTACATCTTCAGGCACATCCTGAGGGTTGTCAAAAACCGCATCTAAAGGATATACTTTGGTTATCTCCATCAACGAACCATCTGGCAACCTGAAACATGATAAAAACTCACTGGAATGATCAAGTTGTCACCATTTCCCAGTAAAACATAACGGAAGAACTACTGAAAACATCTTACACGCGTGACTCATCAAACTTTCCACGTCGAAGACTGGATTCAAAAATGTTCAAGGCCTAAAACAAGAAAATTCCGAGTCAATAATAAGCACACCAATTCCCAAAGTCGTAAAAATCCCTCTCAAAAAAAGAGGACAATAGGTATAGACTTACAGGCACCCATGTTCCCACAAGAATTTCAGCACCGGCGGCAGCAAGCGCCTTCGCGATTGCCCAACCGTATCCATTATCATCCGCTACACCGGCAATAAATGCCCTCTTACCTACACGAAACACAGATAGTATTAGTTAATAGTAAAATTTGAAACCGGATAACAAGTCATTGCCAACAAAATGGAATGAAAACCCAACCTTTTAGATTAATCGGCAACCCTGCAACGTGCTTGTTTTCGCTGGTCTCAGACATTGCCTTGACAAACTTAATGGAAGACGATGTAAAGCTGCGGCCAAACAATCGAGCAGACGACGAGATATGACAGGCGCCGCTTTGAAGCATTGCAGGACCTGCTTTCCAAGCTCCTCTAGAAGACCAAATACAGGGTCTTGCTGTTGCCATTTGAAGGCTAAAGGCTGCTGCTGTTGTTGTTGTTGTTGTTGTTGCCATCTTAATAAACAAATGAATTCTACATGAAACAACACCACCAAAATCACAATCACTCTCCACAAAGACATTACAAAAAATTAAATAATAATAAGGTCTTAAAATGCAGAACTGGTGAACCCAAGCAATATTTCGAAAATGCAAATTTGAGTTTAAATTTACATCGATAAAATTTCAAAGAACCAAACCGATTAAACAAGTCAAGCTCATCTTCCTTAGCCATTGAAATTAATTAATTAACTAAAATTAAAACCAAAACATAACCCTTAAAACAAGTGATAAGCAGAGTGGAGCAGTACAGCGGTAAAGACACGGAATGGGCCATGGCGGCGACTTGGACTACGGTCGAACCAAACTCCAAGTCTTAACCACATTTTGGCACAAAATCTAAAAACCCCAAAGAAAACGAAATTAAAATATACATCATATATATATATATATATATCATCCAAACGAACCATAAAGAAAAAAGAGAGAGAGAGAGAGAGAGAACAAAAAAAGAAAAGTGTAGTTTGGCAAAGTCTAAAAGCCAAGAAGAGGAAGAAGTATGAGAAGAATTGCTTACAATTTTGGTAATAGATTAAGCTAAGCTAATTTCTCTTCTATTCGGAAAGACGACGAGAGGGAGAGAGTATGGTTGTGTGTGTAGTAGTAAGTAGTATTATTAATAGAGGAATTAGACGCTTCGAAATTGTCGAAAAAGCTAAGCTAAGAGAAGTTCGGATCGGATCGGATCGGATCGGGATTCGGGAATGGGAATGGGAATAGGAATAACTCCTAGTAATGTTCGAGATTATATATGTCCAAAACTCCAACACTCCTAACTCACTCTCAACTCTCAACTCTCAACTCTCAAACTCTAAACCCTGCCTGCCTGGTACCATACTCATACTCATACCATACCATACCATAACCAAGAACCAGATTCGAGGGTTTCAACTTTCAAGTAGACCTGCCCTGGTAATGTATGGGGCATGGCCATTACTTGTTTGGGCCTAGCTTCACTTTCTTGGCCCTCCTTCTCATACAGCCCGTTTTCCTATTACTGCCTCTTGTCCTGTATTCTCGACGATTAAGTAGAGCATTCAAACTGGACTGTTTAATGCTTTTTTTTTTTTTTTTTTTTTCTCAAATGGTTATGGGCTCCCCCCACCTTTTCTTGAAATGGGCTTTTTGCATTTTTTTTCTTAGTTTATTCTTTTTTTTTTTTTTTTTTTTTTTTTTTTTTTTGGGTAATGAGTCTGTAGACTCTTCACACCCTTTAACAATGTCCAGAAACAATCTAGTCCCAATTTATTTAAGCCTGTACGGAGCATTGTTTCCTTTTATTTATTTATTTTTTTTGAAAGTGAAAAACCGAAATCTACACTAGTCATTTCGCTTCTGACGACAAAATCTAAACAAAAGAAGACACCATTAGTCCTTGTATCGACTATCTGCGCCATGACAGCAAAAGAAGACACCATTATTTCATAACAAGCATGGACACAAGTGAAGTGAAAAGTAGGCCAAATTAATGATTCAAGAATATATCAAAACCAACCTATTTTAAACTCAAATTCCCGCAACATTAACTAACAATCAAAAGAACTACTCGCTATAACAAAGAGTTTTATCCTAGAGAAGATTTAACATGTGAATTGTGAGGCTCTAAAATAAGGCTATACTATTATATCCCCGACTTGCGCAGTTCTTCAGCACCATGAGCAAAGTGGCACCTGTCCCCAAATGCGCATGAACCTTTAGTGAATTTCTCACAGATTTTAGTCTTGAAATTGCCAGCTGCACCCGGGTGTCCCGTACCAAAAAAATTCTTCCCATGTTTTTCTTTAGCCGAGCCAACATTTAAGATAAGTTCCCGAACCATTGCACTCGCTTGGTTAATCTGATCAAAGGTCCCCTCAAGCTCGATATACTTCAAGTTAGGATCTGACTCGTGATCTTTTACATAAAGTTTTGCTCCTGTCACCCGACAAATTTGTTTGGAGTTCACACCATGCTTCCCAATAATGGCTCCAGAAAGTGAAGCGTCGACACTAATTTTAGCTGTGGAAGATGCTCCGAAGCTGGCTGCAAGTGCATGAGAATGTGGAGGGGGCTCAATCCTACCACCCAACCTGCCCAGGAATGGTCCCAATGCACGCTGATCTTCATAGGATGGTGCTGTTGGCCTGCCAAGCTCCCATTCACCATGAGCAAAATGGCATTTGTCACCAAACTTACAGCCTTCGGCTGAGTTGTACTTGTTGCACAAGCGGGTCTTGACAGCTGGAGGAGAAGAGCCATCTGGAAATGATGGTGGAACTGCAGGGTTTCTAACAGGAGGAAGGGCTGGGGAGCCAGCAATATTAATCATCTGAGACACAGCCTGGAAGCCACCAGGAACATAATGCGAGAAGTGGCATCCTTCACCAAAAGGGCAACCAGAAGTGCTGCACAAAAAAGAGGAACCAAATGTCTCAGCACAAAAGTGACAAATAGCAATAAGAACTCTACAACTAAAACCTATATTGATCGAAGACAAGGTTCACATCTGAATAAGTCGCAGAAAAGATTATTCAAATAAGAACCATGAGATTCAAGAAATTCAAAAAAATAAGATAAAAATCAAGAAAACCATGTATCATCTCTGCCATGTGCCCACAAACAGGAACCTGAAACCATGTACCTATGGATATCATGGGCACTAGCAAAAGTGACTTTTTTAAAAAAAAAAAAAAAAAAGACAGTTCTATCGGATTCTTTATCCGTCACGAGAATTGGAGGCACTAAAAAATAAAAAGTACGAATAAATCATATCATGCTTTCATTTGAAAAGTCAGACTAAACAGCAGGAAATTTTTATAACTTAAAAGGATAATTGATTAGAAATTTCACTTTATTGTATGATTTTTGAACCCCATGTGGCCAAGTAAAAGAATTTTTAAAACTTAAGCATTTAGTTGTCTAATAAGTGAGCTGCTGGTAACATAATGCTGCTTAATCGTCTATATAATATAACAGCTTGCTGTATTATTCAGTCAAGTTAGGCTACATTTATTCAAACAACAAAGTCCATATAGAAAAAAGAAAACATAATTGCCTTCACCAGCAGCATTCCAACCAAATCAATAGCAACATCACATAGTAACACTCAAAAAAGGGAATCTTTAAGCATAATTAGCACAAAATTTCAGAAGAAAATACTCCACACACGAGCAAACGCAGACAAGCTCAAGAGACAATCATAAAACTTTACCAGTAAAATATATCTAAAAGGGGCTTATTCATTTTATGAACCAGAAAACTATATTATCAAGGAAGAAGCTCCAAATAGACTGCCCAAAATGAGCTTTTAAAACTGAAACCAACAGCTAAATGTAAAGAATACTCAACATAGAAGTTCAATTTCCATCTTGGCATATATTATGGTCTCAAAGAATTTAAAGTCAGAGAGAAGCAGTCTAACGTTAAAAGGTTTTAAATGATTAAGAAAACATAGCATAAGTGATATTGCTTGACCTCGACCCCAAAGATTCATTGCCATAGCATAGCATGTAAAACAACACGGTATGTCATAATCATTCATTCTTCTATTTTTTTTTTCCACTTTTTCTTTTGCACCATGGTTGACATATACAACAAACTTTACCACATTTAGCTGCAAAATTAGTAGTCACACCACAACGCTTTTACTTGCAAAAATTGTATTAAAGACTACATGTGACCATTATATGAGGCTAAGTTCTGCATTTCCACACAACTGCATTAAATTTACATATGGTGGAGCCAGTAGTATTGAACCACATCTTGTGATTCAACCATGTCTGTTCATAGTCTTTGTTAACATGATTAGAACAGAAAGTACAACCTGTATCACAGCTTTAAATGCTCATTCCATTAGTCGACATCATAATATTTTACTTGCAGAAATTGTGTAAATATTTTAATTATATTTGTATGAATTATCAATAGTAGGAAAAATCACATCCAAATTTATTTTAGATAGGTTAAGATTAGAACCTGAAAAACTTTGTGCATGGCTTCGATTTGCTTCCTATACCAGTAGACAAGGAGTCCATTTCTGTTGAGAACATTAATTATTTCCCTCAGTTAAAACTACAGTTGATTACTAATCTTCAGACTTTAGAAATATCTAACACCATGTTATTATTCTGAACATTTGTACATGCAAAAAAAATTCCAATTCTATTAAAAATTTCAAATAGTAGTGTCATAAAACCCGATTAATCCCAGAGAATAAAAAGGAGGTCTGCTAAATTTTAGGATTTTGGGTTGACCTCAAGTTTGATTATTGTGCAGTGCTAGAAAAGCAATGACACGGTCATTACATCCACGCCAATTTATAACAGGATAATCAACTTAACAAAATCCTACAGACGGGCTTCCTTGGGAAAAATTGAATTCTCGAGTTCGATAGGAGCCAAATGAGTGTGAGATTTCACGTTTCTTGTTTATATAAATCTTCTCACTTGATAACAGTTTCAAAATTGTGCATACCAATTCTACTTTAAACAACACCATCATAAGTGATTAAAAAGATCTGTAAACAAGCAGCTACATCCAGAAAGACGAATTCCCGGGTCCTGGACGAAGCTCTTACCAATCACAAATATAAATCCTCTACATTTGATTTAATGCAATTTTCCGAAACCAAAGTACCATGACAAAGTAGAATAATAAAAATATAATACCATGTCAAAATTTTTGTTGAAAACCCCTGAAGAAAAAGTTATTACCTACACAAATATTGTCTTCACACATACAAGGCAGAACAATAGAAGCTCATTTCTTTAAAACAATGGATTCGCCACCAAACAAAATTAAGGAATTAAAGATAAAAAAAAAAAATATACCAAGACACACAAAATCTGGATTACTTGACTAAAAATCTAACATCCCAAACGCGAAATAAGATAAAACATAAAAACCCAATTGTATTTCCCGAAGCTTTACCTTTCTTCAATCGCAAGAATAACAAAACAGAGACATACTAGCTAGTATACTAGTACTAAAATCTCACTTCACTCGAATCCTTACGTGGAGCATACACAGCATTACAAGAAGCGATTAAGAAGAAAATGTAGAGAAATCACGCAAAACCCTAGCGTAAGTTGATTTGCCAAGATCGTATGTAAGTTCATGTAATGTAAGCGCGCACATATATATAACGGATATCTGTGTGTGTGTGTGTAAAAGACCCAAAAAAAAAAGGGGGGGAGAGGAGGCAGGAGGAACCTGGCTTGAATTTCTTGAAGCCGGCATTGGCAGCGTCGAACCTCCGTCTCTTGCGGCCGCCGTAACCACCACCTCCAGGCTCCATCCTATAGTAGCTCGAAAAGAGAATATTACAGGCGAAACAAATAAAACGCAGAAATAATGTAACAACTCCAACTCCCAACTCCCAACTCCCGAGAAATACAGAGCGAGCGCCCCAAGCCCTAGGGTTGGCGGACGCAAGAAAGAAGAAGAGAACGGTGAAAAGGGCGGAACTGAAAATGAGATTTAAATGGAATGTATCTATTATTTTATGACCATGAACGCGTGGGCTTCACGTGCTGTCCGTGTCTCTGTGTGCGTGTGACGAATGACGATAGCGTTTCCCTATTGTGTAATGTAATGTGTAAATAGACTTAGAAACCTTCCAGAACCAGATTCGTGTACGACTCGTCCACTCCCCCATTCATGGGCCCGGTCCCCCCCCTTCCTAATTGCTTTGCTCACTATCCCTGAAAATTGAAACCATCGTCCTACGATTGGGCTTCAGCCTAACAGACTCTCGGCCCATTGGGTCTGTGTTTCACACCTTTAGTTGCGAAATTAGTTTAGAAAAAAACTTTAAAAATACGGTGACCTGTGTTGTTTTTAGGTTCGGTACTGTTTTTATAAGAAAAATACCATTTTCTAAACGATATTTAGAAAAATATTATTTTTTAAATAATAACTAGTAATCGGTAATCAGATTCTAACCAAAAGTATTTATAACTGGTATATAATTGGTAACGGATAACCAATTTTATAGAAACTCGTAACTAGTAACTATTTTTAAAATTATATTTTTCTAAAACTTTTTTAAAAATGATATGTTTCTAATAAAATCTGTGCAAAAATTGGGGAAAAAAAAATCCTGACCTCTGCATTTTTGTAAATCTTTTGGGTTTTTATAGGTGAAAGTGCTAGAAACCTCATTTAGTTTAGAGTACCACTATAGGCACCATATTCGTGTCCGACATCATATGATATGATATATCAATTTAATTATGAGAAATTTAAGCATATGACTAATATTTATTACTTGGTGGTGATTATAATTACAATTTAGATTTGGTTCGTGTGAAATATAGTCTATTAACTATCAGAACTTAATTATATCCTTAAGCATCATGTGATGTTAAGCGTCATGTGATGTTAGGCACTGATGTACTAATATTATTCCAAACATTGCTATTAAAACTTTATCTCCAAAATATTTACTATACTCACTATATTAACTAATTAAAAAAAGGTTAATAAAATTAACTAAATTAGAAAAGTATTATAGTGAGCCACCATGCTTGCCTAAGCCAAATGCGATGGCCTAGATATTGGGGCTATATGGCACAGCTTTCAAATATCTTTTATGGTTCAAAATATTTTTTAGGAGTGTTTGGATAGATTTTTAGAAGATCTTCTTTTACCCAAAAAATCTTTTTTAAACACTATCATTTTTAGGAAGATTTTTTTATATTTTTACTTTAAGAAATAAAAGCTATCCCAAACAACCCAGTGTCGCTTGAGGAAGTAGATAGATTATAGTGTTTTTTTTTTTTGTGATGTCTTCTTTAAATTCATAAGATAAGAAATGGGAATTATTTAAATGTCGTTAGTTTTAGTATCGAGGACCACTAACTAAGTGGACTATTCCAAATCACTGAGGTGGTGGTGTAATGGTCAGGATGCCAGGTCTAAGTTTCCCAACCTTACATTCCGAGTTCAAAACCATGTAATCCCATATATGCTCTTCCCCACTCACACCCATGGCATCCAGCCAATAGGCTGTGATGCCTTGTATGTGGTGGCGTGCGGAAGAACTCATATGGAATGCTAGTGGAGATCAGGTTGAGCCCTCTCTATTCTCGATGGTACCCAAGATTGTTAAATTGCCGAAAAGTATGGGAAAAATGACAAGCACCACCTGATTTCCCTTTCTCCAAAAAAAAAAAAAAAAAAGTGGACTACTCCAAACTACTGGTGGCAAAACAGGCCAGCCCATGGCCTATTTTTATGACCCGCGGGCTGGCTCAGCCCTAGGGGCAGGACTGGGCTAGGCCTAGATTTCTAAACCCGCCAATCTAGCTCGCACGAGTCGGTCCGGTTCGGCTTCCCAATTTTTTTTTAAGTTTTTAAATAAATTTAAATATTAAAAATTTTCTAATACTTATAAATTCGTATTCCCTCACTTTTTTTCACACTTACAAATTTCAATCTAATTCCAAATAATTTTCTTAAGATTTTGTTTTAAACTTTTTTTATCAAATATTCAACTTATATACTTTTTAATTTTAGCTTATTTAATTATTTATAAATTTTATCAATAGGAAAAAAATATAACATATTATTTCTTTTGTTATAAATTTTATTTTTAACTTATTATATAAATAATAATCTTATTTTTTAATTTAGGCCAAAATGGGTTGGGTCGGGCTAGCCCAGTCCGCTCTCTTAAACGGGTTGAGCCAGCCTAACGTGTTCCTTCTCCCAAATTCGTTTTGGGCGGGCTAGCCCGACCCACCTATTTTGCCACCTAAGTCCAAACATATACTATAATTATACAAAATCCACTGAGATCATCGTCATTTGATACTCCAAAGGAAATGTATTACTGGGTTTAGATGGTTCAAAATGGACTTCTTTCTTCAACTCTTTGGCTGAGAAATCAGATTTCGACAAATTTTGTGCAAGAAAAAAAAAAAAACATATTAGTTATATTAAAGAATAGCTAATTGCATACTACAATTCCCTCTTAATGTGAAGTGTTTTATTTTGAATTCTCCATTTGTATTACTAATAACTATTTGTAAATCTCGAATTTTCATTATATATTGTTTCAAAAGAATTTATAATAATTGCTATCTTTTTTAAATAAAACCAGTAGGTGTTTTGAAATTTGTTGTAATATTATTTGTTCGAGGCTGTAACACGACGCCCACATTTTTTTCACCCTCCATTTTGGTTTGGTTTTGAAGTGGTTTCACGTGTTAAGGTTGACTTGTGCATAGGAATCTATCTGAGGTGTATTTGGAGAAGGTAGATATTACTATTCAAGTCCCACTCGTCATTTTGTTTGTGATATTTTATGCCCAGGTTAGATATGCTGGTATAGGAGAAGCCACATCTCTTTTAAGGTTTATGTTCCTATTAATATCATCTCACTCAATATTGCTTATAACTTATCACTACTACTTTCACGACCTAGACTAGGTAAGTAGCTATAAATAAACTTAAAAAGGTCAAATCATCTTCCAATAAAAGCAATATAGAATCGTAATTAGCATGGTCATATCCATGGCACATCAAAACACATCATTAATATAGTAGTACAGTTACTAGTGCTCCATATCAAAACATCAAAATTACTAGTCTAATACACTCCATTGACAATGAAGCCTTATTTTGCCAAATAACTAATACAAGAAACCAATCACACCTCCGTTAAGACCACTTCCATTCCCACTGAGGTCATGGTCCCTAGTTTATAAAGATTTAAATACACCAAAGGTCCAAAACTACATTTAACTTAGGCAAAAGTCAAGACAGCTAATGACATCAACTTATTCCGTAGTAAAGTTGGTTTCTTCAGAGAATACTTAGCAGCAGTACTAGCAGTATAGTACTTTAAACTCTTTCAAAAACTTGATCATGATCTTCTTGTTCTTCAATCGTCTGACCGGTCATCTCCTTCCCAGTACTGCTATCATCCAGGTTGATACACTTATACCACTTGGCACAAAACACGTAAATCACAAAGTCGAAGGCGGTCAACGCCGCGATCAAGAAGTAGAACCTGTCCATGTGGCCTTCATTCAAGTTATCAGGAATCCAACCAGGCTTTTCTCCTCGAGCCGTGATCTGCATCACCATATTCACTAGCAAGCTACTCACATAATTTCCAAGCGAGATCGAAGCCATGCAAAGCGAGCTCCCGAAGCTCTTAATCCCATCTGGGGCTTGTCCATTGAAGAACTCTAGTTGACCAACATACATGAAAACCTCAGAGGCACCAACCAAGACGTACTGTGGGATCTGCCAGAATATGCTTAAAGAGCTCTTTTTCTCTTCTGGGATAGTATGTTTGAGCCTCTCAACCTCTGTTATGCCAGCTGCCAACATGGCAAACATCCCAATGATTAGCCCAATTCCCATTCTTTGAAGCTCAGTTAAGCCTTTGGGATTCCCACTTAGTTTTCCGGCTACGGGGACTAGGATTTGGCGGTAGATTCCGGTGCATACTAGGACGCTGAAAATGTCAAAGGCGGACATGCTAGCAGCTGGGAGGTGAAATTTTCCGATCTCGGAGTTCATCACATCACCTTGTTCCACAAAGAGGGAAGCCATTTGAGTGAAGACCACCGAGTAAATTATGGTGCAAAGCCATATAGGTAACATTTTCATGACACATTTTGCTTCCTCCACTTGGGTTACAGTACAAATCCTCCATGGATTTTTTGGGCCACACAGGTCATTCCCTGTTAAAGTTGCTGCCTTGTCCAAAAACCTGGCAAAATTTTAGACAACATAAATAATATTAAGTTAACCTTTTCTTTTATATACAAAACAGATTAAATTAGCTTTGTTCTATATCCAAGTCTCGAAATTCTAATATTGAATTCACTGTTGCTAAGTAATTTTATAAGATCTAGCGTTACTAAAGAAATAATATATAGTTACACCTGGATAATGAATATATCACACTTCTTTTTTTTCCCAATATTAATAATTTAACCAAAAATTTGAACATGGCTACTTACGAAAACTCATTGCTGTGAAAAATCTTTCTACTCCCTTTGATGGCAGATTCTGGGCCTTCAACCTCATAGAGTTCCTCTGCATGCACAGTCCTCAGGTTCCATTTCCTGGAAGCCGCCACGAATACCTGAGCGACACGTGGTAAAGGGTTTCCACACGGCTTGACATATCGGTAACCAGGCGAGCCACATAAGAAGGAGACTATGGCTATAACAGCTGAGGCCAAGGATACCAAGAAGCCTAGAGTCCATTTACCAATATCTTCATAGTAGACCAAGACGGTGTTGGAGAAAAGGGAGCCAACGTTCAAGGCGAAATAGAAGTAGCAAAAGAAAGCCGCTTTGGAGTCCCTCTCTTTAGGTTTTGAGTCGTCGAATTGGTCAGCTCCAAAGGTTGCTAAAGTGGGTTGGTGTCCACCATATCCAAAGGCCACCAAATATATGGCTACGTAGAACATGGCTATACCAACTGTGGACGTGGGAGTACAATCTAGTTGCCCATCACCACAACCATCAGGTTTGATCAAGAATATCCAAGAAGATATTGATAGTAGACCAACACCCTACATATTATAGTACATAGCTTAGTTATATAACTCATAACAGGTTACAAAACATTGAACTTATACATGTATAGAATATAATTGGAAAATTAATTAATTACCACGGCAAGTATGAGCTGAAAGACTGCACAAGTTAAGTAACGACCCCAGTATGAATCACTGAGGAAAGCACCAATTAGGGAGCACAAGTAGACAGTTCCAGTCCACTTGCTGACACTATTTGCAGCGTCGGCAGTTTCTTGGCCTAGAACTCTGGTTAAGAACAAAACCAAGTTCACACCAACTCCGAAGAAAGCTAGGGTTGCTAGGCCTTGGTTCACTGCAAGCATGCAATATCTTAAATTAAGTAAGAATAATAACAATAATATGAGACAAAGATAGAGAAATTGTAAAATTGAAATAAATAAAAAATTACCAAAGAACAAAAAAGAAGTAATATTTTATTTTAGTAAGGATGTATACCAAGTAAAAGATTTACATATTTCCAGCCTCCTGAACCCTTTTCAGTTATAGTGGTTGTCACAGACTTCTGTTGTTCATTCTCAGTGCAGTATTGAAGAGCTCTCGATTGATATCCAAAACTTGTATCTTCTTCACTCGCCTGTTGATTTTGAAGCGAATAAAATAAAAGTATTAATTAACAAGACCATAAACTAAGGTTGTTATTAAGACAACTGAATTGGCACTCAAAGGTAGTTAAGCCAATTTTACTATCATTATATATAGGAGCATGCATCGAAAGGATACTAATAAACTGTGGAAACCACATTACACATTTAATGTTGAGATTTTAGACTCAAATCTCCTAATTTTTGTTAAAACAGGTGGAGCTGAATTTTACCGATGAACCTCTTTATTAGTGTGTAACGTTGATACTATAATTTACCTTCATTAGTGCTACAGTTGACCATTTGGACAATCATGCACTAAAGAGACAATGGGGCAATATGTCGAAAGTGACACAGTGACAGTAGTCAGTGTTGTTACACTCTCCTTATAAATGTACTAGTTTGGAGTTTGGATACAAGAGTGGGAAATCACGTTTGACTGACAGGCGGTTATGCATGCCCATTGTATGATCATGTTCTAGTTACCTATTTCTTGGAACTATAAAGTTTTACTGAATTTGGCCTCAAGTACTGGCACTGTTCCATAACTAACCTTTAGCACAACCTCATTGGCGATGTCACGTGAATCCATACCGGCCATTGAAGGTTTCTTCTGCAATTTATTCACATATTAATTAGAGAATATTTGGCATACATGGATTCAATATCATGATTTAAAGACAAAGTGTAGAATAATAGCAATTAGCACAACATGATTTGGTGTGTAAACAAAGTTAGTTTAAGGAGGAAAAAAAATTGAACAACCTATAGGGACAATTTTTGCACTTTTAAAGATTAATGAAAAAAAAAAAACTAAGCAACATACATTCGAACATTTCCAAAACAGTACTATTATAACTAAACAGAATATACTGGATCTAAGACGGGAAAAAAAATACTTGCTTCTACTTGGAATGAGATTAAGAATTAGAAGATGAAGAGAGAAATTAACCTATAAGGAATTAGCTTAAGTAGAAGCTAGCTGTTGAGAAGAATGGGGTGTTAAGAGTGCATTATATAGAGGAACAAATGGAGTGAAAATTAATGGGGTGGGAGGAGAAGAGTAGTCATTTTCAATATTACTTTTTCCTTGTATCCAACAAAAATATATAAAATTAAAGAACGATATATTAATTGTGGAAAGGGGAAGAGAAAGTTTGCTTAGGAAGGAGTGTATACCACAAACTTGGTCATCGCTTTCATGAATGCAATTTTTATTTCCACGTCAAAATGACATATATATATATATATATATATCTGTTTCTTTCTCCAATATTATGGATTTTAAGTGACATATATGCATTGCATAGTGATAGTGATTGCATAGTGATAGTGATAATCCCTCCTCAATTTCACTTTTGAATTTATATATAATGTTAAGAAAAGAACATCGAATTTCATCACAAAGCATAAATATCATGGTTGAACACTACTTTTTTCGAGAAAAGCCATACAAGATAATGTATGGTATTAATATAAGACTATATTAGGATAGAATAAAATACTACTTAGTAATTAAAGAAAACCAATTTAATTTGAGAGATTCGTATAATTAAACCACCTTTTACGAAACTTGGTGACGGAGAAAGTAACTTGTTCCGGGATGTTGGCGGATTCCGGAGATGGAAGAGAGTGAGTACAAATTGTTACGAGCTGAGATTGAGGCCGGAAAATCGCTTGACTCGCCCGGAAACTTGTGAAATCGTTAAACCCTTTTGTCATTTATGGTGGAAAATACTAATTCAAGTTTTCACACCCCAACAATGCACCCTAAAAACAATCTTCAAATTTGATCAAATCCCAAAACCAATAATAATAATAACAATAATAACAATAATAATAATAATCTCCTTGAATAGACCTTGCTTGAATTCAATAACCATACTCACATACGTCTCAAAAAACCCACTATCTCAGATCATGATCAAAATCCTTTTATTATATTATTGATCAGACCTAAAAGCATAAGATGTTCAAAACCAAAAACTTCTTATATCTTGTGATGAACAGACCTAAAACAAGCAGAGAGAAGAATGTGATGATCAGACCTAAAAGCAGTGGAGAGAAGATTATAATTGAGTATAATTACGTACAGTATACTTTTATATATAAACTGTCCTCATTCAAAAGTCAAGCTGTTAGTCAAAGAAAATTATAACTAATTCCACGTAAAACTCCAGTCACTGAAGACTCGGTCATCTAATTACCTTTTCTTTCCGTTTTTATTTATTTCTTTTACCCATTTATCTCAAATTCAAATTACGAATAGACGATGGATGGAAGAGTCTTACAGTAAAATGAGCAATGTTTGGGCCCAACTTCGATTAAGAAGAAAAGTGAAAAAGAGTTTATTTAGAGAAACGTAGGACTTTTTAAATTTAATATATAAATGTCTAAATGTATATATTTTTTCAAGTTGATAGGTATACTACCAATTTTAATTAATATTAGTATTAAATTTTCATGCTTTGTATATAATATTTCATATTTGTTATATAAAAATAAACATCCAATATTTTTTTAACATTTGAAAAATAGATGTTTACTTAAATTGTTGGGCTCAAAATTCAGTCATTTTGCTATAAGATCTGTTATTTTATTATTTTTCTTATTGAGAAAACTAAGTAAATGATTAATTTTTTAAATTGGTTAACTAGGTTAATGACTAATTTTTTAAATTAATACAAAATACAACAGCAACGACAACATTCCAACTCAAAACCTTCCAACTCCAAACCTATCCCCCTTCAATATCCTACGGACCAAACAAAATTACAATCCTGTTCACAAAAGCATCGCGAGAATGTTGCCCAATACGTGAGTTCGTTCATAATTTTTGTTTTCTTTCGCAAATGTAATATTCTTAATTAGAACAATATTTAACAATTTCTATATATAACTAATTTATCATATTACGAATATTTAGATTCAAATATTACTAAAACATGGTTTTTGATTCAGTGACAACTGACAAGAAAGAATATAGCTCTCGTGTGAAGTATATGAACAGTTCATTAAGCACTATCGGTGCCCACCTAATTCTTTTTGATCTAACACGCCATGTGTCATATGACCAGTATAACATGTATGCTAAACAAAATGGGTTAATTAGTTTTGTAACGCGCGATAACATTTGTCTAAAATAAGTAAAGGCCACTGTAAGTTTGTTCTAACTTAGTTTTTTCAGTAATAGAGAATCAAATTAATTTGTTCTTTTTTTTTTTTTTTTTATCTTTCTAGAAATTTGATTTGTTTAGATTAACTATGTTATCTAAACTAAATTAGTTTGTGTCTATCAAATTTCCGCCTTCCAAATGCAAAAATTAGCTACAATTTTCATGCAACAGGAATAAATCTCTGATTGCCAGATCTCCCTCCTTTAATCTCTCCCAAAATTAAGTATATCTGTCCCATGCTAGACATGATAATTATCGTATTTAAAATCCATCGATATCTTGTCTTTGTGTTCAAAATATCCCATTAATCCAAATTAGTGTTGCCTTCCATTTTTTTTTACTTCTAAATATTTAAAAAATGGAAGATGATTCATCTAGCATGGTTTCAAGTGCCAAAACCAATATTGTTATCGCAGCCACAGCGGAAACTTCATGTTCAATCAACACCAATTACGCAGTTCACAATGCAAGGAGCTATCATCACAAGCGACCAAGAGATCATGATCATGATCATGATCGTGTTGATACCAATTGTGACAATACTAATGTTATGAATATTGCCTCGTCCTCAGCCAGATTCAAAGGGGTTGTGCAACAGCAGAATGGTCATTGGGGTGCACAAATCTACGCAAACCACCAGAGGATTTGGCTCGGCACGTTCAAGTCCGAGAAGGAGGCGGCTATGGCTTATGATAGTGCCGCCATCAGACTCCGAAATGGTGACACACACAGGAATTTTCCGTGGACCAATTTCACTCACTATGAGCCTGAATTTCAAAACCATTACACCGCAGAAGCGATTCTCAACATGATAAAGGACGGTTCATATCAATTCAAATTCGAAGAATTTCTTAGAGCTCGGTCCGAAAAAAGGGAAATTTGTGAGATTAATAGTACTACAAATCATTATCGTCATCACGATAATCACCATCTCAACCAGCAAATAAGGGTAGATGGAGATGCACAATTTTTGTGTAGGCAACTCTTTCAAAAGGAATTGACACCAAGCGATGTTGGTAAGCTCAATAGACTTGTAATTCCTAAAAAATATGCTGTTAAATATTTTCCATACGTTGACGAATTAGAGAATAACAATAACAATAATAAGGAGACCGAAAATGGGGTGGAAGATATTGAGCTAGTTTTTTATGACAAGCTAATGAGGTCATGGAAATTTCGGTATTGTTATTGGAGGAGTAGCCAAAGTTTCGTCTTCACAAGGGGTTGGAATCGATTTGTGAAGGAAAATAATTTGAAGGCCAATGATGTTATAACCTTTTATACATGTCATAAGGGCAATGTTCATGGAATGAGGGAAGAAAATGGCCAAATTTTTTGCTTAATTGATGTAACACATAATGGGGTTAGTGAAAGTCAAATGGTGAAGGTGGAATATTTGGATGATCATGGTGATAAATTTGATCAAGGCAGTACTCATGAGTGTAAATACAAAGAAGCAGAGACATCTAATACTGTGGAGGAGAAAGGATTTAGGCTATTTGGTGTAGACATCAAGTGACAAGGTAATTGGTTCAACTGATTAAAAAAATTCCTTTTCAATATTTCAGATGAGGCTGTAACTCGTGGAGGCTTTACTTGTATAGCAATTATGCACTACTTTTTCCATCTTAGATTAGAATGTAATTTCCTTTTAGCATTAGATTTATGTAATTTATATATTGTTGTATATATCTTATGAATTTTTAATTATAGTAATCGAAAAAATGTGTATTATTAATTTTATTTTTTTATTTTTTATGATAAAAAAATATATACAAAAAATTTTAATTGATCAAAATAATACCTATCTATAAATTTAAATAAAATACTTAGTAATATATATATATATAGGGTTATAAAAAAGATGTTGTTCTATATGATAATCTCACGAAAGATTAACATCCGTGTGTTATATATGTTCAAGATATTGGAACAACATATACTCTAATAACTAGAGTGGACCTGTAAAAACCCGGAATTTTCGAGGGTAATTTGGGCATTTTACCAATTTTCCGGATAAAATATTATGGGGACTAATTTGCAAAAGTTTTGTTCG